>CM044961.1:9410439-9430048 GCA_024516035.1 Bactericera cockerelli | reverse complement strand
GGTAAGTCGGGGTAATTAGACCTTTTCAAAAATGTATCGCAAGGTGGGATTTCGTATTTAAAAAAATGAAGTTGGCCTCCCTGGCCCCGACATGGGGGCCGGTAAAAAAAAATCGGTCCCATTTTAATATAAGGTCTAATTACCAAGGATTACCGTACACAATTTTAAATTTACTGAGAAAGTCCTTTCGAAAGATATTCAGGGGTTTCCAGACTTTACTGCATACACAAAGTTGGACGCCATTTGCAAACAAATAATATTTAAAAAATAAAATTTGCACCAATGTATTTTCTTATTTGAAGGCCTTTCCAAAAATGTATCGCAAGGTGGGGGTTCGTATTTAAAAAAAATGAAGTTGACCCCCCTGGCCCCGACATGGGGGCCGGTAACAAAAATCGACCCCACTCTAAAAGAAGGTCTTATATATTAGCCCGGTTTACCGTACAAAATTTTAATTTTATCGAAGAAGCCATTCGAAAGTTATCAGGGGTTTCCAGACTTTTGCCCCACCCTGTATATAGAGATATACCTATGTACATAATTATATTACTTAATGTATAGGCATTACACTTACATATACCTAATAAAAAATGTATTCAATACATACATTTAAAACTAAAAGAATACTTCAATATTAATGTACACATAAATTATCATTTTTTAAAAGATAATTGACCGAACGAACTGAAACTTTTTTTTTAATTGGTTCTTTTTCCCGTTATGGAGATATTTCAACCAGAATGTGGTGGCGTAATGACTTACCTAATTATCTATTGAAATGAATTGAGAGCATTAAAAGGAAGAAGAATGTGTGGAGTAGAACATCTTCATCGGGACACTTGTCCATGAGAGAAGGACGAGGCATCTTGAAATCTTTATTTTATACAGGGTGTCCCAAGTTTCTTCATAAATAGAAAATTTCTGAACTTATTCCAAGGGACATTTTTAAGATTAAAATAATATTTGGTAATTTCTTTTATTCTAGGATTTTTTTCTTCTTTATTCTTCACAAGAAAGCTTCAACTTTCTTGACAAGAAAACATTAAACAAGCAGGTAATTCTATTCTGTTCTAATTTGTTAAAAAGTATGGAAATATAGTTGACAGCCTCCGTGGCGTAATAGTTGTGATTACAGCCCGTAGTCCAGAAATCCCCAGTTCGATTCCCGGTTAGGGCAGACTTTTCGAAGAAAATTCTGTTCCCTCCATACACGTGAGGCTAGTATTTTCGGCCCTACTTAGGCTGGGTGAGGTTCATGTGGGTAGCGAATGAACGGTAAAAACCCCAAATCAGGACGTTAAAACCAAATAGAATCAACTGGTCACAATAGATCTAAATAGAGGTCGATGTGTTAATTGGTGCTTCTCTTGTGGAACTCCAACCAGTCTATTATAATAAAAAATAACCACTTTATAAGAGAAACCTGGATATAAGAGAAAAAACTCCTGTTCCGAGTTTTCTTATATCCAGGTTCTGTAGGAGATGCTGAGTTGCTACGGCAACCAAAGTTGTTGATAGGAAAATGATTCTTTTTCTTTTGAGTTTTTTTCTTTCAGTTGAAATTTGAATTCGTTTTGAGAATGTTACAAATAAAAGTTAATCTTGTTTAAATAACAATAAGGAGTTATTATTTTATGAGCTGATGTTACATGGTGTCAGGAGTGGGGTGATTAGTTGAGTGAATTAAAATTAATAATGGAATGTCGCGTACCAAATAAGTTCGACGGAGAGCAGGGAAATCTGAATGATCAGTGGAAGAAATTTATACAACAGTTTGAACTATTCTTAAAAGCGTCGGAGAAAGAAGCAGCTAAAGATGACGGTAAGGTAGCATTACTTTTGAACATAGGAGGAGAATCACTGCTTGATATTTACAATGCTTTAGAACTTAGTAAGAAGACAAAGTATAATGAAGTGAGAGATGAATTACAAAGGTATTTTGAACCTACTAAGAATATTATTTATGAAAGATATAAATTCTTGAGTTATCCTCCACAAAGCAATGATCAAAGTATTGATCATTATGTGCTAGAGTTAAAAAAACGAGTGACCAGTTGCGAATATCATGCTGAAGAAAGAAACAATATGGTTAGAGACAAATTGGTAATGGGAGTGAAGGACAATAACCTGAGATGTAGATTTCTAGACGAAAATAAATTAACTCTAGATCAAGCAGTGGATTTAGCCAAGAAATATCACACAGTACGATACCAATCAAATGATATGTCCAAGTTTGATATGAATAGCAAAGAAGGAAAATACGAGAAAGAAATTGATTTTGTGAGACAGAAAAGATTTACTAATCAGAATGATTGCAATAAGTGTGGTAGGTTACACAATGACAGTATGATGTGCCCAGCTATAAATGGGACATGTTATTTTTGCCAGAAAAGGGGACATTTTGCTTCAAAATGCATATTGAAGAGTCAAACCAATAATTATAGAGACAAGTCAAAATTATTTTCTAAGGATTATAGAGATAATTATCGGCCGTCACATAGAAACGGAAGGAGAGTGCAATTACTAGAAGAAGAGGAAGCGGAGAATTCAGAAAGAGAGAATCAAAGTTACTCGAATGACGACGAGAAGAGAAATGAAAATGTGATGGGATCATTGCAAGTAGATTCATTGGGTAAGAATATTGAGACCGAGTGGAATGAAATAATAACGTTAAAGGATAAATCAGTAGAATGTAAATTGGATACTGGTGCACAGTGCAATGCCATTTCATTGAATTTGATTGAATCTTTGTATAATTTCGATAAACGTATACTGAAGAAACTAATAAAACCAACTGAAGTTAAATTGATCGCTTATAGTAATAATACCATTTTACCAGTAGGTACTATCGTGATACCAAGCTACATCAAAGGTAAATATTATCCTTTGAAATTTGTGGTGGTTGATTTAAAATCAAAACCTATTCTTGGACTAAATACCTGTTCTAAGACTGGATTGGTTTACAGAGTATCGAGCGTAAATAAAACTTTCGAGTCAAAAGAAGATCTGATTGCACAATATGAATCAGTATTCACAGGGATAGGCAAGTTCCCGGGAAAACCATACTCTATACAAATAAAAGATAATGCAGTGCCGGTAAGTTATCCTGCCAGAAGAGTAGCCAAGTCTTTATACGAGAAATTACATAATAAATTAAAGCAACTTGAAAACGACGGAATTATTATTAAAGTACATGAACCAAATGAATGGTGCCATCCATTAGTTATAAGAGAAAAGCCTAATAAAGATTTAAGAATTTGTTTAGACCCTCGAGATTTAAACAGGTACGTGATAAAAGATTCCCATTATATACCTACTCAAGAAGATATCCTTTCAGATATTAGTAACAAACAAATCTTTACTGTGTTAGATTTGACTAGTTCATTTCATCAAATAGTTTTGGATAAAAAATCAACAGACCTTTGTTGTTTTGCTACCCCTTTTGGGAGGTATAAATACCTACGATGTCCGTTTGGTATTTCTACTACTGCGGAAGTGTGTCAGAAGAAAAACACTGAATTATTTGGAGACATTGAAGGAGTAAAAGTTTATATAGATGATATTTATATATCGACACATACAGAAATTGAGCATGATGTGATTTTAAAGCAAGTAATGGACAGAGCGGAAAAAGCAGGGGTGACAATGAACAAGGAGAAGATACAGTTCAAGAAGAACAAAGTGACTATCCTGGGATATATTGTAAGTAAAGAAGGTACACAGATTGATCCTCAACGTACAGAGGCCATTTCAAAAATGAAATCACCTACAGATAAAACAGGACTGCTTCAATTTTTGGGCATGGTAAAATATTTCACAAGGTTTATACCAAATATTAGCGAAGTTTCAAGTCCTTTACGCGAGCTTACCAAAAAAGATGTGATATGGCATTGGAATAACGAACATGAAAGAGTAATGGAAAATATAAAAAAATTACTTGTTTCTGCCCCTATTCTTTGTCACTTTGACCCTGACTTGGATATTACAATTCAGAGTGATGCAAGCCAGTCAGGTTTAGGTGCCTGTTTGATACAAAATGGTAGCGTGGTATCTTACGCATCACGCTCTCTAACTGAAACAGAGAAGAGATATGCACAAATCGAAAAAGAGCTCCTAGCAATAGTTTTTGCATGTGAAAAATTTCATTATTATATTTACGGTAAAATAACGATAGTACAAACAGACCATAAACCCTTGGTTACGATAGTTAAGAAAAATATAGATAAAATATCACCAAGAATGCAACGAATGATTTTAAAATTATTTGCTTATGATCTTAAACTTGAGTATTTACCAGGAACTCAAATGTATGTTGCCGACGCTCTATCCAGAAATTATCTCATGAATTTTACAGAAAATAAATCTGACTACGACATTTATATCCATGAATTGGCACCAAGTTATCCAGCAAGTGAGGATAAGTTGAAAATGGTATTAGATGCTACAGGGAGAGACGCAGACTTACAACAGGTAATAAATTATGTACAAACTAATTCGTGGCCAATTGGTGGAAAATATTTGACAGAAGAAGTGAAGGTATTTTTCAGGATAAGAGATTCTCTTACAATTGTGGATGGAATTTTATTTAAAGACAACAAAATTGTTATTCCGAAAAAATTACAAAGTGTTATGCTAAAACTTTTGCATGAGTCACACTTAGGAATGAGTAAAATTAAAGCAAAAGCTCGTGAAAATCTTTATTGGCATAATATAAATGAAAATATTGAAAATTACATTCGTAAATGTGAGATTTGCCAGAAGTATAGTAACGAGAATGCGAAGTTACCCATGTTATCCCATGATGTACCTACTCGGGCGTGGGAAAAGATAGGTTCAGATATCATGGAATTCAAAGGAGTGAATTATTTAGTTGTTTATGACTATTATTCTAAATGGATAGAAGTAGAGAGATTAAGAAATAAAGACTCAAATGAGTTAATTGGTACATTCATAAAAATATTCTCTTATCATGGAGCACCAGATATTATTACCTCTGATAATGTACCATATTCTAGCTCTCAATTCCAGAATTTCCTAAAAGAATGGAACATAAAAAGCACGACATCAAGTCCCAGATATCCAAGAGGAAACGGGCTGTCAGAAAAAGCAGTAAATATAGCAAAAGATATGTTGAAGAAAAATGATGGGAATTTAAATATGGCATTATTACAATATCGAAACTGTCCAATAGTAAGTATTGGATTTTCTCCCGCTCAAATGATGTTTGGTAGACAACTGAAGGAAAAAATTCCAATCAGTAATGTCCAACTTAGTCCAAAAGTCATCAGTCCTGATATAATAAGAAATAAAATTATTAATATGCAAGATTCAAATAAAAAATATTATGATCGCACAACACGGCCTATGTCAGATTGCAACGAAGGAGAAGAAGTCATGATGAAAGTAGAACCCAGTAAACCTTGGGAAAAAGGAGTCGTAATACAGAAATATGATACACCAAGATCATATTTAGTGAAACATCATCAAGGAAGAGTATTCAGAAGGACAAGACAACATTTAAAACACGGCTATTTTAAGAGCAGAAATGAAGACGAAAAAGACCAGCCAGAATACATCCCACAAGTAACGACGGAAAACAGCAAATACATAGAACCCCAAGGAGAAAATAGTTCTTCAATCGAAAGATATGACAATGAAAATCCAGACCAGAATTCACCAAGAGCTCCCCAGGACCAGGGACGGATTCTAAGAGATCGGACCCAACTGAGACCACCTACACGTTATCAGGGGAGGCTGTAGGAAATGATTCCTTCACGTTGTCAGGGGAGGATGTAGGAGATGCTGAGTTGCTACGGCAACCAAAGTTGTTGATAGGAAAATGATTCTTTTTCTTTTGAGTTTTTTTCTTTCAGTTGAAATTTGAATTCGTTTTGAGAATGTTACAAATAAAAGTTAATCTTGTTTAAATAACAATAAGGAGTTATTATTTTATGAGCTCAGACCAGAATTCACCAAGAGCTCCCCAGGACCAGGGACGGATTCTAAGAGATCGGACCCAACTGAGACCACCTACACGTTATCAGGGGAGGCTGTAGGAAATGATTCCTTCACGTTGTCAGGGGAGGATGTAGGAGATGCTGAGTTGCTACGGCAACCAAAGTTGTTGATAGGAAAATGATTCTTTTTCTTTTGAGTTTTTTTTCTTTCAGTTGAAATTTGAATTCGTTTTGAGAATGTTACAAATAAAAGTTAATCTTGTTTAAATAACAATAAGGAGTTATTATTTTATGAGCTGATGTTACAGGTTCGAATGTATATTATTATTGTAATGTCGATGATAAATATCTGGCAATTGTCTGTCGAATTACAAAGACTCCCTGGTAATATTTCATGTCCTGATACAGCTGATACACTCGACAGATTCCAGATTCCAAGATTCTTTAAAACATCACATTTCCAGGTCTTGGAAATATCATGCACCAGTTTTTGACATCTTTACGAGTGTCGAACTGACGACCCTCCTACCAAACAGATTCAACACCCCTGCCTTACATGAATTATGAATATGGCAACTGAAGAGGGTCCCATTGAGAACAGAACTAATCCTTAAGTTTATTATTTTTATCCTTTTCGCCCTCTTTGATGAAAATTTAAAACCCTCTCAAATTTCAAACACCATGCTCACAAATCACATTTTAAAATTTAAAAAGGCAACATGCTCCATGTTGCTGTGAATAATGGAGATTTTGAAGCATAGTGGGACGGTGAATGGTTTAGTTGTGCTCTCTCGAAATGTAAAACAACTGCGGAGTTGTTGTAAAGCACATCTGTATTTGCGATGAGTTATGTAATTTTTCTGAAGATACTTAATGAAATGGTGAATTAAATAGGTAGATATAATTTAAATTGATGGACTTGAAAGTTAAAGTTGGTTATTATATTTGTGTTAATTACTTTCGTTTTGCTAGATAGTTTCTGTGAAAAGTTGAAAACCAGAGATGATGAGATGAAGAAATAGCTTTCTTTCCCAACAACTCCACACCGAAAAAGAAAATGTCTCTCAGATCCTGAAACCATTCGTTCTGGACAGTTTCGCTTAAATATGGTGATGTGATTCCCTTCTTCCTCCTCTTCCTCCTAATCCTCCCCCTACTCCTCCTCAGTCCTCTCCCCTCCACCCCCTTGTGCAAAAAAGGGATGATGTTCCAGGAAAAAAAAAGATAATTTGGAAATGATAAAAAAAAGAGGGGAAACTTTTTTTGAGTAAAAAAAGAAAATTCTTCTTTTTCTTGTTTCTTCCCCTCCCATCTCTATCTCTATTTATTCTCCCTCTTTTTAGCATTTTTCCATTGTTTGAACTTCTAATTTTGTTATTTAATCTCTGTGAACATATAATAAATGTATAGATATATATTTAGGTACATAAATAACTATATATCTGAAAAATATACAACCATTAGATTATTTATTATATGGAGGTTGGAGCATTTCCATCCGAAGTATAATTATGTTATCAGGGAATGTAATCAGCAAAGTCGTAAAAAAATGTCCTTTGTCTCCCCCATTTTTTATCTTATCTAAAAACCCGGGATAAATTTAAGGCGGCGAACGCCCTAAAACACTGTCTCTTCCTCTGACATTTTGTAGATTGTTGTCGTGATGAAAATGTCATGCGTTATTGAGTCATCATGTCATTTATAAACAATTCGATCAAGCTTTATACACAATTTTTATATACAATGAACATAATAAATAAGTTAAAAAATAAATATAAACAAAGCCCGATCAAGGTTGGTGATTATGCCTTCGGCATTATCTTCCTTAATTATCATGTCATCAATATTAGTCCATAGAAACTAAGGTAAGTTATCATAATTTGTGTTATAGTCACGACGTAATGTCACAACTATTGAAACTCGATTTAGTAAATAGTTGCTAAACTTACTCGAACCACCGACCTTCGTGTTAAAAATCTGCCGCCTTATAGCTGGACTCTTTTTGGTTTAACGTCGCTTTCAACTACATAGTCATATTTATATCACGACTGGTGCGGAAGAAGAAGAGAATGCCGAAGGCATTATTACCACCCTTGATCAGGCTTTATTTATATTTATTTCTCAACTTGTTACCATGTTCATTGTATATAAAAGAAGTAAATAAAGCTTGATCCAATTGTTTATAAAATAAATAAGTTTATTCAGAGATTATAATAGAACTTTTTCGATCAATACTGTATAGCTTTTAGGTAAGTACAAAACAGGCGCGGCCATTGCTAAGGAGCTGCGGAACTGCAGCACCCCCAGACGAAAAAGAAAAATAGAGGATTTTCTCAGCAAGTCCTAGCTCGTACACAATGAAAAACATCACACATTTCTAGAATAACAAACACATAATTATTAAGATTGCCATGGTTAACAAACTTCAACTCTTTACATACGGAAGGAATGACTCTATAAATCCCGTTTTAGTATCAGGTAGCAAACCTAAAACATTTTCCAACCGGCCGCGTCTGCAAACCATAATAAAGTAATAATAATATAATAATGCTTTTTCTTTGTGTTATTATGTCACAATTTTAGTGGGTAGCGCAGAATCATAGGACTTTACCACTTTAATTTACGATATCTTGTATTATTTTTTTGCCTAAGATTCTGCCACTGGTCGCTGCTTCACATTAAAGCAGCTACTCATTTTTCCTCACGAGGTATGAGTTGACCCCGAACATCCAAGTACAGAGCAGAAAAAATCCTGCCCCGCTGGGAATCGAACCCAGGTCACCATGTGTGCAATGCCTAGCGCGCTAACTCGCTCTGCCACAGTGACTACCATAATAAAGTAAATGGACATTAAGATGTTGAAAATCATGTGATTGCATATCTGAAACTAAATCAATTTTACATAATTGTGTTTACAAACAGCATCAAATGAGGCATCTCCTAATAACACTCTTTAGTGGAAGGTAACCACCAGGCGAGGTTAATACTCAAAGCATTTTCTAACCACCTAACCCTCAGAGTCTTATTATTATGTGGTCACAAACTCAAATTAATGAGGAAAAATTCGTGCACTGGGTGGGATTCGAACCATTGGATCCCTACGCTACCTGGATTACCAGACTAGCGCGTTTACTACTTGACTACCAGTACATATAATAGAAAGTAGACGTACTAAATTTTATAGAAAGGAGGCATATTTTGTGGGAAATAAGTGAATTGGGAAATTTAGAGCGGTGATGACAAATTATTTATATAGAAAGCAATATTAGAGGGAAAAAAACCGACCTCCAGGTTACAAATCCGCCGCCTTATCGATCAAGCTACTGAGGTCTGTAATGTAAATTGTGTACGAGTAGGTAAGTATATTGTACAAATAGATATACATCAATATTGTTAGGTGTATATTTTGGACAATGTACGATAAATAATACTATAATAATATTGATGGGTACTGTCTGGATAAAACACGCTTGAAACTAGTATATCAGACAGTTCAATAAGATAAGAATTGAGTCAGACATAAGTCCATATCTTTCAGACCTCGGAAGACTTAAGTCCATATCTTTTAGACCTCAGGATTAGTCTGAAATGTCTTTAAGTGACACTCCCTCTTTTGTTAAGGATCTCTCTCTCTCTCTCTCTCTCTCTCTCTCTCTCTCTCTCTCTCTCTCTCTCTCTCTCTCTAATCCCCATCTCAATTTTTTTTCTCTCAATTTCATCCTCTTTCTTTCTCTCTCCGCTCGTTTCAATTTCCATTAAGGGAAAAAAGCAAAAAAAGGTCAAACAAATTAAAAGGATATGTACCTAATTAATGTAGGTATGACTTTTCGTTCACTCTGTATTGTATACAATAGTCTGCTGTAGTAAAATGGGACTTTTTCCTAAGTCCCACCCTGATGACTGGGACTTGGTCCTAAGTCCCACGCTGATGAGTGGAACTATTTGTAACATGCCTGGGACAGTATATTACCAAGAAAAACCAACTCTAACGCAAGGACTCTGAGAGTTTCAGTGCCATCTTTAAATAAATGTTCATTAAAAAAAACCAACCAACTCTGATCAACTAACTCTACCAACATGGGTCGTATTTCAACCAGTTTCTTTCTCTCTTTTTTCAAAATCCACATCATTATAATAATGATCATGCAGAAGAATCTTCATAATAAAAAAGAATCTCGAATAAGAATCTAAGGAACATATTGGTATTCCGAATTACATGTTTATTTAAATTAGATAAATTTTAAATTAAAAACCTGTTTCAGAGAAGAAGAAGATGAGATTCTTCCATGTTTTTTTTATATTCTTTTTTTTTTTCTTCCTTTTTTCTGTCTCAAGATTTGAACATTGCCTTCAGTATAAAGGGTGTTCTTTGAAGAGTTTTATTTTTATGTTATTGAAACTTCGAATACAAGCGAGGATATTGTAAGTCCATAATTTTATAGGATAATAGATAATCAGACTCCATAATAATAAGACTCTCAGGGTTAGGTGGTAGAAAATGCTTTGAGCATGAACTTCGCCTGTTGGTTAATACCTTCCGCTAGAGTGTTATTATTATTATCTCTTCTAATAGAAGGTATTAAACTCTTCTATACACCTTGTATATTAGAATTAACTTTATGATTCAAATTCAATGTATAGGTATAGCTCACAAATACACCGGTATAATAAATAAACAACCCGACTGGTAGTAAAAAATAATAAAAATATCAAATTGGTACGAAAGCTTGTAAGACTTACATGGAATTAATATACAATAAGTAAAATATAAGTAGATATGTATTTATATTTACTTTGTAGTTCGTTAGTCTTATATTTTTTATGGTCAAGGAGAAATGGAGGATTTGATTCTGGACGTGAAATAAATTAGACTAAGTTGATTTTAGTTGAAAAAAATATTAACATAAAAAATATACAGGGTGTAGCTGAAGATACTAACTTTAAAATTTCATTCAGGATGTAATATTTTTCAAAGAAGATGATATTTTGGTTCCGGTGGACCGGGGATACCTAATAAACTGCTGGTAATAATAATAGTAGTAATACCTAATCATATTAACACTTTTTAGTGGAAGGTATTAACCACCAGGCGAGGTTAATGCTAAAAGCATTTTCTACCACATAACCCTCAGAGTCTTATTATTATGTGGTCAAAAAACCAAATTAACGAAGAAAAATTCATGCACTGGGTGGGATTCGAACCAACCGATCTCTGCGCTACCTGGATTGCCAGACTAGCGCGTTAACCACTTGACTACCAATGCTGGTAAGTGGGTTAAGTGCTGGTAGATACAGATACAACATGTAAATATATAATATATATAAATAATAAATAAATAATATCGCCTTATTTATACTGCCCGATAAGGACTATTAAAGTCCCATTATTCGAGCAGTAAACCCAAGACATATTATTAATATGTGGTAAGAATCCCAAATGGGGGGATAACTCGTCATGTCCTGGCTGGGTTTCGAACCCACGACCTCTGGAACCTGTGTTTTCACAGAGTGCCGCCTTTACCACTGAGCTACCGGGACAAACTATATAATGTCGATAGATGTAGATATATAAGTACCATCAGCTTAGAAGGACGAGGTTATTGCTCAAGACAATATGTTTTAACTAACCATCAGTATAGATATATGTATTGTATTATTATCTACTCATTTACCTCCTATCCAAACCCGATTGGTTGCCTGCGTTAAAGCTAATGAGAGATGAAGTATCATTTTTAACACCTTAGGTAAGTATTGAAAAGAAATACCAAACACCCTGTAATAATATAAATAATTATGTACGAGTATATGATATTATACATTTATTATATGTATATTATAATACATATTTATGCTCTCTAATACCACTCTACTGTAGAGTAGTTATATTCCTACACAGTACACTGTGAATTATAACAAAATTGTGAAGAAGAATTATCTGGTTTTTGAAATCAGAATTTTAAAAGCTTGGAATAATTTGTGAGCTTAAATTTTAAACCTATCAGAGACAGGTTTTATTAGGAAATAATTTTATGTTACTACTCCATACTGAGAAGCTTCTAAGTGACTTACAAAGTTGCATCAGAGAGGTTGGCATCGGGAATTTGGAACCCAGGAGAGCTAATTTGGACCGAGTGCTGCTGGGTCCTCCCATGCAATTTGCCCGAATCAGAATTAAATTTAAATAAAATAAACTGGTTTATTTTTTTCTCTCAGAAAAAAGTAATATTTTTTGTTAGATTTAGTTGGACTAAATGTCTCCTTATATATAAAATATACTGTATAATTATTGTACAGGGTGTCCAATTGTCCATGTTTCTTTTTTTTCTAGAAAATTTCAGAATATGTTAAGATGAAAATATTTTCAGGTCATTGTTCGAAAAATGACTTTTTTAATTTCAAATCAAACGAGAGATGTACCACTTTCCGACTGATTAACGTAAAATTTGAGCAAATAATGATAGGTTTAGAGAGCTTTGATTAATTTAGGATTAGAGAGCTCTGATTAAATTAGGATCTACATTAATGTAATATTATATAATTATTATTAAATTATTTATTACAGGACATAAAATATGTGCAAACAAATAATGATAAAAGTTAAATACAAAATGCAAGGCCATGCCTTGGTGAATGCATCACCGCGCCGCAATGCGGTTAGTAATTTTATAAGAAATACGAATTGCTGCAATGATGATTTTTCAGCCATGGATTTTTGGGAGATCAATTTTTTTTTCTTAAATCTTCAAAAAACTGATAGAATATTTCAGATAGAGATACAATAATTGTTCTCTTGTATCCAGGTATTTCTTATACCCATGTTCTCTTAAATCCTTAAAGAGATAGCCACAGGCAATAACCCAGCCCTTTAGGTAGGACATTAGATTTATTCTCATTTTTGTTCTTGTTTCTTTGTTCAATCTATTTATTTTATCTTTATAATTTCATTGTATTTTACTGTATATATTTTATTTTTCTTACTCTATAAAGCATAATATAATAATAATAATAACTCCTGATGCATGGTTTGACTGTATACCCAGTATATTCGTAACAGAGCATCAGCTGTGTACTACCTCGTGTCCGAAGCAGCAGTGACCAGAGGGATAAAAAAAGGAATGTCTGGGGTGAGGAGAAGGATTAAAAGAAGGAAGAAGGAAGAGGATGGCAAGAAGAAGAGGAGGAGGAGGAGGAGAAGGTGGAGTAGAAGGAGTAGGAGGAGGAGAAGGAGGGGGAGAATTAGAAGGAGGAGGAGTAAAAGGAGGAGGAGCAGGAGAAGGAGGAGCAGGAGAGGAGGAAGAGGAGTAGGAGGAGGAGGAGGAAGAGGAGTAGGAGGAGGAGGAAGAGGAGAAGGAGGAAGAGGAGAGAAGGACGAAGAGGAGGAGAAGAGGAGGAGAAGGAAGAGGAGGAGAAGTAGGAGGAGGAGGATGAGAAGTAGAAGAAGGAAAAGGAGGAAGAGGAGAAGGGACAGGAGGAGGAGGAAAGAAAGAGAAAGAGGAGAGGAGGAGAAAGAGAAGAAGGAAAAAGAGAAAAAGAAGGGAGAGGAGGAGGAGGAGAAGAAGAAAAAGGGAAAAAGAAGGAGAGGAGGAGGAGGAGGAGAGTTACGCCATATTGTTAGAGGATTTACCTCATTTGATGGGGAGAGAAAAGGATAAACAAAGTGGACTTTTGAAATTATTCATGGATGATACATTTTGAGCAGCCTCTTCGAATCTTCGAGACGACTTTAAATGTATCATCATTGCATTGCCCCATGTACTCAGGCTGATGAATGCATTGAAAGTTAACTCTGATTGAATCTTATGAAAAATAAAATGAGGGTCCCATCTCAATGATGTAGATAGATATCTGTGTTATCTAGTACAACTTCTACTTTTCAGTTTATACTGAGTAGACTAGTAGATGTCATCTGCCCATTACCATCGTAAGTTAAATTATTAAGGTATCAATTCTACCTATGTGTGCAATTTGTGTAAGAGGTATGACTGTATAATTTATAGTTGAAAATGAGTGTGGTTGTAAAAAAGTCAAGCCACCATTAAAATTCGAGCCCTCTGATGCTGTCTATCCCGACCCCACTCAGGCTAAGTGAGGTTGATTTGAGAAGAATGTTTGTGAGCTTCCAGCGAATGAATGGAGGTTCCCATCGTGCATGATATGACCATGCAGTCAAAGCGACGTTAAACCAAAAAAATAATAATTACAATACAATTTTGTAGCTCGATAGATCAGGTGGCCGAAACCGTCGTCGTGATATGACTACTGTGAAAACGAATTAAAAAAAAATCATGAAAGCGACTCTAAAAACGAATTAAAAAAAACTCGAGCCATTTCCGTATAGCAAAGTCCAGAGGAACGAAACAGGGCACGCGGTAGCATGCTGACCATTTCAGCATTTTCAGCTTTCCATCCGACAGAGGGTCACGTGGTGTCCACATCTGTGTACATTACTGAAATCTGCTAGTTGGTAACCATTAGTAACCGTGCTGGTGGAAGGGTTTTACGATGTCCCTCACCCTCAGGGGTATGTTATGCTAATATTGCAGTGTATCTACTGGCATTTTGAGGGATGAGAAGTGCTCATACGAGGGGATATTGCAGTGTATATCTACTGGAATTTTAAAAGAAGTCACCGTGGTCGAGTGAGTTAGCGCGCTACGCATTGCACGCACGGTGAGCTGGGTTATCGACCTGGGTGACCCAGCGGGGTAAGATTTTTTCTGCTCAGTTCTTGGGTGTTCGGGGTTCATTCGTGAGGAAAAATGAGTAGCTGCTTTAATGTGAGCAGCGATCAGTGTCGGAATTATAGGCAAAAATAAGATATTAGGGTATTAAAAGATATGGAAATGTCCTATAATTCTGCGCTACCCACTAAAAATTATAACAACACAAAGAAACACATTTATTATTATTATTATTAATTTATTACTGGAAATTTGAGGGATGAGAAGTGCTCATACAACATGCAGTGTGTTGTATATCTACTTGAATTTGGAAAATTTTAGAACTAATATATTTAGAGAAAAAAAAGTGAATGATGCAATTTTATACATCTGATAAGGCCAATAGATTATTAAATTTCAGATTCTATATTGTACAAAAAATATCTATCAACAAAAAAGAAAGACCTCTTTCGCATTTTCCTAACTATCAGAGTACAACCATTATTCATTAAAAAAAAAAATACTTTCTAAACGGGTAATACGCATTGACATGGAAAACTTTATTGAAATCGGGTGTACGATTCATGAAATATATTAAGAGTTTGAATAAAAAGTTACAGGTCAGGCGAACGGTCTTTATCCCGCACGAGCGCTGCTGATTCGAAAGTTCATGTATTTTTATAATGGGACCATCTACATCACGTCTTCTTTAGTTATATGTGTTTAAAAAAAAATCGTTGAAATATCTCTTAGAGTGGATTGTAACACTCAGACTTTTAGACCCTAAAAAATTATTATAAAAACGAACACAATACCTTCGATTATTTAGTTATATTATCTGAGCCAGGCACGCGCCGGTATGGTTGCAAGTCCTGCGCTCAAATTTATAAATTTTCAACATCAAAATTTAAAGTTTATGAAAGTAAAAAGGAAATACAGTCCAAACTATCCAAGATATGAAGTACCTATATTGTGAATGATACGGGCGTGACATGAAGAAACAGAAGACTGAATAAAAGAATAATACAATTATTATAGGATTATTTCCTTATAATACACTAAGGAAAGTAATTATAAAAAAAAAAGGCAATATAGTTTGCGAAAAAATACTATGTAAGTTATTATCTGAAGTAAGTTACAACTCATCAAACATGACCAAACCAACACGCATCCATCAAACTATTAATTTCAAACAAGTAGCGCCCTCTATCAGTCAACCTAAGAAGCTTTTGAAAACATTATTCTAAACGTAGAACAACAGAAGCACCGCCTTCCCACCACCCTCCGGCCATATTGATCGAAACAAACATGGCCGTCGAGTAACTCTGGGGCGTTGTCATGGCAACCAAGTAATAAAATTAAAGATACTTCTGCTGAGTATGATGGCCTTGAAATGGAAGATCAGAAAACTATTTATTGTTGTTGTTGTTATTTTGCAACATGGTGATGTGATGATAACAATAAAACAATGATGGTTGCTATGGATACTAATAATGATTGTTTACATTTTATAATAGTACAGATGATTATGTTAGTTAGCTCAAGATGAGAGAAGGGTGTTGGATTAACATTTTGTAAAGGAGTTCACACTCAGGGATGGTTTTCCGAAGATCACTTGGGGGTAGGATAGTGGGGGTAGTTCACTGGACAAGACTGGTTTAGCTAAGGATCTGGGTTCGAAACCCATGAAAGTAAATAATGCATAGGTATAAATAGTTATACAGGGTGGTCCAGAAAGTTTGCACCAAAATGATAGGGGTAATAAAAGAGTCCATTTCGAACAAAAATGTTCCCGCACATTTTCCTTTATTTTTTGTCGTTTTCAAAATGGCGGCCAAAACGTGTGTTTTTCAAATATGTGCGTTCAGAACGTTGACAGCCTAAATGAGCATGATCATTAAAACATTGAACGGGTTAATTTAACTTATTTTAATTAAAATTTTATTTTCAATTCAAAAATACAATCCGTTTTTTTCTAGGTGGTACAGAAAAAAATAAAAAAATCAAAAGCCAACCAAAGTCGGAATATTTGAAAAACACACGTTTGGCCGCCATTTTGAAAATGACAAAAAATAAAGGAAAATGTCCGGGAATATTTTTGTTGGAAATGGTCTCTTTTATTACCCCTATCATTTTGGTGCAAACTTTCTGGACCACCCTGTATACAACGAGGACCAATTACCTAGAATTTTATTTCGAAAATCAAGACTCATTATGAGTCCCCGCATGGTCAACAAAATGGTAAAACTATACCTAATCATAGGGAAAACTTTAGTTATCATAAAAATGATATTCGATAGTTTAGAAAAAAAAAACTGACAAGATTAGGTCTAATAACAAATGCTGGGCTCCATCATAAACTGACTTTGGATTTTGATTTGGATTATTTACTGTGGTTATTTATAGTAGCCCAGCCATGTGAAGTGATGAACTGAAGCCTGAATTATGAAACAGGATATATTGTGTTAACTAATCCTACCTTAACACGCCCTCAGGTGAGAATTTCAACCAAACACAGCGCATTTATATCAGCTGTTATGTGATGGTGGCTATTAGGATTAACGAATCCTTGATATTTTTAATACTGTTTCATAATTTGGCTCTAGGACGTTGAATTTAATTGAAGACTCTTCTATGTCAGGCACGAAATAGACCCCCAGAGGATTCCCTAAGCTCCGGGCCTGACCCATCCCATAAATTACAACAAATGTGTCAAGCGCAGGAATTGTAAGGAGCCTGGAATTCACTCCATTATCCCTCTCGATACAGGGTGTTCAATAGAGAGTGAAACCTCGAATATTTCTGATTTAGAATGTGACTACAGTGTGTTCCCAAAGTAGCGCATCAGGACTAACTAGAAGATCCTTCTTGATATAGGGTGTTCAATAGAGAGTAAAACCTTGAATATTTCTGATTTAGAATGTGACTACAGAGTGTTCCCAAAGTAGCGCAGGAATTACTAGAATATCCTAATAGATATAGGGTGTTCGTTAAAGAATGAAACCTTGGACTTTTCTAATGTATATAATAATGTGAATACATCAGTATGTTTCAAAAGTATCAAAGGAATTACTTGAATATCCTCCTAGATATAGGGTGTCTGTTAGAGAGTGAAACCTCGATGCTTATAACAATAGTTATTACTACACCATATTTCAAATAATATGCCTTAAAAAAACAGGGCCAGTGTTTTAGGCACTCTTCTAACCAGGCGCGGCTGGTGGGAAAATGTTTTAGGGGTGTTGCCACATCTTCCACATAAACTGGACTAAAATAGAATTTATATTAGGGATTCCTCTTTCCAGTATCTAAAGAGTTTGAGTTTGTTTACCATGTCAATCATAATAATCATGCATTAATTATTCTAGAAATGTACAATGATTTTCATTGTATTCGAGCTCATAGGATTGAGAAAATCCTCTCTGTTTCTTTTTTGTCTGTTGTGATATTACGATTGTGATTAACACAAATATGATAACTTTTGTTTGACTAAAGTATATGCTTTAAAATGTTCAATAATATTAGGTAGGTTAATGTAATATATGTAGATACCTATATCTCGAGAACGTTGTATGTTGTATCTAATAGGTTAGCCTGATGCTATAATTTTGCAAAGAGAGATTATCGTGACACCTCAAAATCATTGGATTTGATATGCGTCACAACCCACATCAAGGATGCATTAAATGTGTCAGAATTCCGTCGTATTATTAGATGAAGAGGCGGCATAAAAAGCCAAAAGTTGTAAAATGCAGCTTGTAAATCTCTTTGTACATTGTGTCAGACAAATTTGTTAAAGCATAGCTATTGTGAAGTACATATGTTCATAAAACTTAACGTGTTTCATGCATAGGTATATGTGATCATAGGTACTTTACCTATAGTATTAGTATACTCGAATGTATATTATGAAATACATTGTCTGTCAGCTCAAGTCTGCTGGTAACATATTTAAGTAGGTAATCTGTTTGAAGGTAATTTATACACAAATCTGTTTCTCCTTATGGACAAATAGAAAATACATTATATTAGACATGGTGGTTTAGGCATTGAGATTAGGTTAGTGGACTGCTTGGGTTGTAAATTAAGTGCAGAATAATTTATTATTTCATGGCCCAGCACTTAAGTAGCACTTAACACATTGGGAATTGGTAATAATAACATATTATTAGCTAGGTACCTATATTAGCTATATATATGCTCAGGTCTACCTTAGACAGGATAGACTTTTTACTCTCTTTGTGTAAAGGAACATAGTTTTTCTTTTCAGCTAAGAATTTATATAAAATTTATTTGTATGTATTTATGTATATGACTATACTACATAGAATACTACATAGAATTTTAATTTTTATTTTACGTATACTACATAGAATTTTATGTATATAATTGTACAAATAAAACAGTAAATTGAATTAAATATTAGGTAGGTCTCTTTTATCTTCTTCTTCTTTACTCTGTCTTATCCCGCTCAAGCATTGTCGACGTTGTTCAACCTCATGGTTGAGGTTGTTTGGTTTTGGCACATTTTTTATGGCTGGATGACCTTCATAACGCCAATGATTCTATTCGATTTAACGTCCTGGATTAGGACGAGGGTTTTAGCCGCCGTTTGCTGGGAATCGTACCCACAAACCTCCGGAAATGCCAGCCTCATGCACATGTACGGAGAGATCAGAAATTTCTGGGTGAAAAAGAAGATATTAAAGATATACCTAGGTACGGAGTAATATGACCATGCAATTGAAAGCGACGTTAAACCCAAAGATACGGATAAAGTCCCATAATTCTGTGCTACCCACTAAAATTGTGATAAAATAACACAAAGTGTGTTTCTAAGTTCGAACCTGTTCAAATTCATAACTTGCATCTATTGATTTTGAACTAGGTATGTCTTGTAGGTATTAGAACCTATGATCTAAAATGTAAAACATCAGTAGAGTAAAAATGTACCAGTGGGAAAGTGGTTAACACTAATGACCTTCCAGAGGT
>CM044961.1:9378550-9410339 GCA_024516035.1 Bactericera cockerelli | reverse complement strand
GGTAGCTCAGTGATCAAGGCGTCTGACTGGTAATCCAGAGGTCGCGGGTTCAAAACCCATCAGTCGGGACATGACAAGTTATCCTCCCATTTGGGATTTTGACCACTTAATAATACGTCCTGGGCTCACTGCTGGAATAATGGGATTCAATAGTCCTTATTGGGTAGTATAAATAAGGCGATATTATTATTATTTTCCTAAACCTACTTGGGGTTGACATTGTGCAACCTCTTCTTCACGGTTGAGGTTGGTTGAGGTATTGGATGAAATATGGACAGAATTTGTATGTTATAATAATAATAATAATAATATTCTTCAGTGGAAGGTAACCACCAGGCGAAGAGATTTGGGAGGAAGAGATTGCGAAAGGCAATAACCCCGCCCTTTAGTTAGGACATAATTATATTATGTATATATTTATTTTTTTTTTCTTTATTTTTTTCTTCTATTATATTGTATTTTAATTTGTAATTATTTGTGTTGTATATAATATGTCATATTAATAAAGTGTAAATAAATAAATAAATAATGCTCAAAGCATTTTCTACCACCTAACCCTCAGAGTCTTATTATTATGTGGTCTCAAACTCAAATTAATGTCTCAAGTATAATCGTATGTCCGAATTCTTTAGCCCGAATTGTAAATGAGAGCAAAAAATTAATGAGGGTTGGCCACAAAAAAATTGCAGTGCGATTCCAGGAAAACGTTCAAAAGTCCAAAATGCGCAACCGACCATGAGTTATGACTTTCCTCACGTATTGACTTGTAACAATAATTCTCCCTATATTTTTCAGAGCTCTACTAGTCAGACCCTGTATATGAAAGGGTAGAATAACCAGCATGGCAGCTGGCGTAAGATAACTCAGAGAGCAACATGGCGACACTGTGGGCACAAAGTAATGGCGCATCCTTGTATACAGGGTGTTTCAGAAAAGTGTGCCTTTATTTAACCACATGTTATATATTATGGACCATTATAGGGGGGGTCAAGTCTATAAGAAAAAGGTCGAAAGTGCTTCATAAGGGAGATGAACGCCTCTAAAGATTCTTTAAAAAAAAATGTTTTTGATTTTGAATTACGCCTTACCTGTTAGAGTTATTGAAAGGCGGAAAAAAAAATCGACTCCTAATACAATATGACGCCGTTATTTTGATGTGGAAATCCAGGTCATTGCACTCTCAGGTCATTGTACTGATTTCACTTATGAAGCACTTTCGCCCTTCTTGTTTTAGACTTGACCCCCCCTAAAATGGTCCATAAAACACGTGGTTAAAATAGAGGCACAGTTTTCTGAAACACCCTGTATAGAGTGTATAGCATACAGGGTGGTCAAGTTAGAAAAACACTATGGGCACAGAGTAATGGCGTATTCTTATAACCAGTATACAGGGTGGTCAAGTTAGAAAAACAATATGGGCACAGAGTAATGGCGTACTCTTATAACCAGTATACGGGTGGTCAAGGCAGAGAGAGTAACTATCAATTACTCATGGGGACACAGTGGTTACTTTCTCTTAAAAAGTGTTTCCTTTAAATTTTCTCTTTTAAGTTTTTCCTTTTCTGCAGTGAATGGAGGACAAAATCCCCGTCATGATACGACCATGCATATATTTTCTTCTTCTTTTACTCTGTCTCATCCCGTTTTTCAACCGCATGGTTGAGGTTAGTTGGTTTTGGCACATTTTTTACGGCCTTCCTAACGACAACGATTCTATTTGATTTATCGTCCTGGATAAGGACCGGGGATTTTAACCTCACCCGGCCTGGGAAGAGCCGGAAATGCCTGCTCACATGTACGGAGGGAACACAATTTTCTGTGTGAAAAATCTGCTCCGACCGGTAATCGAACTCAGGATCTCTGGACTACGGGCAGTAGTCACAACCGTTACGCCACGAAGGCACGACCATACATGGATATATGTAGGTAGGTAATGCAGGTATGTATATGTATGTAATCTTCAGACACTTCGATCAGATACCATCAGTAAGATTAAGTACATCGAGGTCAGGAAACTCTCACTCTCTCTCTTTCTCTCTCTCTCTTTTTTCTCTCTCTCTCTCTCTCATTTTCTTTCTCTCTCGATCTCTATCTTTCTCTCTCTCTCTTTTTTTTCTCTCTCTCTCTCTCTCTCATTGCCGCTCTCTCACCCTTTCTCTCTCCCTCTCTCTCTCTTTCTCTCTCTCTCTCTTATCTCTCTCTCTCTATCTCTCTCTCTCTCTCTCTCTCATCTCAAACCCGTCCTAGAATTCCGAGAATCGAGGAGCAAAGGTAACCAGATAGAAAAGGACAGACATACGAAGCAATGGTAAAGAACCTCAGATAAGATTCTCTTGTACAAGGGTGTTGTGATCCTTCTATTTTCAAGGCTATCAGTCCATTTATTGTTATGTAAATCACTGGAATTCCTTTTTATACCTTTGGAATCTCTGTAATTTTGTTCATGATTATATCTTGGGTCTCAATTTGGCCATGCAGAGAGAACCTTTCGTGACGTGTGGCCCGTTTCAGAAACACTCTCCTCTCTAAAAATCTCCCACTCAGGCTGGGTGAGGTCAATGTGAGTAGCAGGTTTGTGAGTTTCCTGCGAATGGAGGGTAAAACCCCCGTCGTGATATGACCATGGCAGTTGAAAGCGACGTCAAACCCCACTTAAAATAATATAAGATATTGTAAATTAAAGTGGTAAAGTCCTATGCTTCTGCGCTACCCACTAAAATTGTGAAATACATAATAACACAAAGAAAAAACATTATTATCATTATTTCAAGTTATCCTCCCAAATGGCAGGATAACTTGTCTTGTAAGGATAGTAATTATAATTAACACAAATAGGGTGGTTCCATTTAAGATTCCAAAGTTGACCCCTGGGGCCGCCTCTGGTAATGATAAAAAACCTGAAAGAAAAGGTTTCCCCCTCGATATAATGGTACACGTGTTTTAGTATTCATTAAAATTTTAAACCGTTTTGATATAGATATTTTGAGTGGCTCCTTTTTTTTGGCGGACTCTGTATAGTTAAACATGGTGCCTTCACGAAAATATTTACATAAAAATGAAAATATTTGTATAAAAAATACACATAAAAAATTCCTGCCCCGCTGGGCATCGAACCCAGGTCACCATGCGTACAATGCTTAGCGCGCTAACTCACTCTGCCACGGTGACTATTGATATGACCATGCAGTTGAAAGCGATGTTAAATTTTTGTTTAAAAAAAACGCTTGCATACGAGTCTGCAACCATTGGGACATTTTCATCTTTACTATTCAAGGTCCAAAACCCAACTGACCAAATTTCGTATTGTGCGCATGACACATACCTTCTCTCTTCTCTCCCTCTACAATTCAATACTTCGCCATTGTGCGCATGACACACACTTTCCCTCTTCTCTCCCTTTACAATTCAATATTTCGTTACATAATATCGTTACATAATTTCGTTACATAATTTCGTCACATAATTTTGGTTATGTGCCAGAGCAAAGACATGAAAATGTCAAAAAAAAAAGAAAAAAGAAAAGACCCTTATTGCTTGTGGGATTATGACTGAAAAAATAATCAGGAATTGAAAGGCCAGTTTATTGCATCAATCTGGATTGACCTTAAATTACATGGTATATGACCTTGAACCCGATAGAGGGCAAAGGCTTGAGCTACTCAAATTTAAATTAAATTCAATTTATTCAAATCTGTCTTTCATCATAGAGTTTTTGGTACCCAAAACAAAACACTATTTCCAAAATAAAACACTATGACTTATAAAAGGATTAGTTTAGTTGGTGATATTGCTTCAAAAGGATTCTTACTACAAACATGTTTGAACATGTAACGTAATTTGTAATATTATAATATAACCTTGCAACAAGCTGACTCTGTAAAGTTTAAGAGCCTTGGTTTTCTGTAAGCGAGGGTTTTATAGTCCTCATCGGGCTCTATAAATAAGGCGATATTATTATTATGATGATCAGAGTGTCAAAAGTCGAAAATTCTAATAAATTTAAGTGGGTACAGTACACATTGAACATTTTGGAATAATAAGAAGTTTATTTTATTAAACTTTAAATATTTCTAACTGTTTCCCTATCAGTACTTGTGTAATGTGTATATACCATGTAGGTATTAATCTACCTCCAATTTTGAACTCCATCTTCACAAGCGAGTATATATACGTACAAGCAAATTACCTGAAGAAAGGATGGATGAAAACATGTGTTGACCTTAATTAAATATTCATGTTTTATTTACATCTAGATCTGTTTGTTTGCCTATCTCATCTATGACAGTCGAACCCTTTAAAAACCTTGACTTCAACCCTATCAAAACCCTTTCTAACATCAATAAATATTTACAATGATGCCGTAACCTTGCACAATCCGATGAGGTTAGATGTGGTTTTATTAATGCTTTTGTATCAGATCTGATTTGCATGTTTATTTTTATTGACCTTTGAATGAAAGAACTAATGTCTGTTTATGTCCTTTCTTTTATCATGCTGTTTAAAAACATATAAAACATGTTTATAACCATATTGTTTACACATTAATCAGTTCAGGTACCTATTTATTGAATGAAGGGTAACCGCCCGCTTCGATTGGAGACGGATCGATTTTGAGCTGTATTTCAGTCATTTCACTTTCGATTTTTTCCAAGATTTAAAGTGTTTCACTGAAAAATAATTTCACAAACTGATTTTTTTTTTTTTTGTTGATATTAATTTCATTCCAATATTACAAATGATAATTAACACTCTTTTTTTTTTTTTTTTTTTTTTTTTTAACACAAAGGCACAAAGAGGAAGACAACTGATTCTTTTCTGTCTTCAATTTATTGATTGTTTAATAACTTAAAAGTGGTTTATCTGTTTTAAATTTGTGTTTTTCGTATAAAATTAAGTGATTTCTGTGACTGAAAATAAGTGAATTGTAATTTAAACACTCCTTTTATAGCAAATTATCAAAAACTCACCAACAGTAGGACAATCCTTTGTCTTCCTACACATGGAAATAATTTTGAAGAAGAAATAGAGTTAAACTCAAGATAAACACCTGACACTTCTTAAGGGCTGTTTTTTAACTCAGAAGTAACTATTTTAACAAGAAAATGCATCCTAACTAACAAATTGAAGAATTTTGATAAGAAATAGTAGTGAAATTTTTACAAAATTAAAAGCCATCTTAAGTTTTAACCAAACAGGTTCAAACAAAATCACTATTTATAAAGAACAGAAGAAAAAATAATAGAACAAAACAGTAAAAACAAAAGGATAAAAATAAAAATTAATTTGTTCTGAACAACTGTTATCACTTATCAGTAATATTTCCGTTAAATTTCAAACACTTGAATTGTGATAACAAAGAAGATAAAACATAGAAGAGAAGTTAGCAACTCATTCTGAAACATGAAAATCTGTGGCGAGTGGGGCAATCTGTGTTCGTTCTGAATTTTATTACTTCCTCCAAGAAATCACTCATCAATGCGTTCCTGGGACTTGTGAACGGAACTTTTTGCAGTATCATGACAACGGAGGGAAAAAATTTGAATTTCGAATCATAAATTATCACAGGAGAGTCAAGATTGAAATAGTTACCAATAATTTAAACTTATTTTACTGGATTTTAATATTATTTACATTATAAATTTACAATATTAAGCTAGGCTGTCTGATTTAGCCTTTTAAATAGTATTAGTGTAAATTGTTAAGATTTAAAAAGATAGATAAATTTTATTTTGTTCTTTGTTATGTGTCTACGAAATTTATGTGTACTGGGTACAATGTTTTATGTGTAACTTGGCTTAAGGTAAGAACATAAACTAACTGACTAAGAATTTAGGAAAATATTGAGATCTAATACCTATAGGAAATAACTTTAGCATGGAATAATGGTAATAATAACAATAAATGATTACTAACTAGCACACATATTTTAGTGAGAATTTTAAACCCAAAAAGACACCAATTTAGGTTGAGGCTAATAAAACTGAGTGAGGTTTAATAGGCTGAGATAGAAAATCCCATTTTTAAAACGAATTGAAATTATTTAACTATTCAATTGATTAGATAGATATTCAATTAGATTAGATAGATAAATTCACAATGGGGGAAAAGGATCTATCAGATAAAATTGATGAAATGATGAAAATGATGATTGAAAACACAAAGACCCTGAAAAATACACTTGATACAAAAATCTCTATGGTTAATAGCAACTTGGACTCAAAATTCGAAATAATAAATAAAAAAATGGAAACGTTATCTACAGAAAATGAATCACTGAAGGTTGAAATGTCTGAACAAAAATCAAGATTACACATTTTAGAGGAGAAAGCCGATAGTATTGAAAGAAACTTGAATGTCATCATATATGAAGTTAGAGGAAATAACTACTATGAAGTTCTTATGAAAATTATCAACATATTAAATGGAATTGATTTGGATATACAAAAGTACTGCATAAAAAGTATGTACAAAATAGGAAAAAAAAGATGGAGTGAGGAAGGTCCTATAAGAATAACTTTCATCTCTAATATTTTAAGAAACGATGTAATGAAAAACAAGTTTAAATTAAAGAATAATAACAATGGAGTGATAATTAGAGAAGACTTATCGACAAGTGATAGAGATATAAGAAAATTATTAAGTAAATACAGCTTAAATGCAAAGAATGAAGGAAAGAAAGTTTTTATGAAAGGAAATAAATTAGTTATTGAAGGAAAAATATGGTCCCTTGAAGAGTTAGAAGTGCAGAACAAGGAGATACAAAAGACTCAAATATTGGATGATGAGGAAATGGAAATAACTGAAGATGAAGAATCAAAGCAAACAAATGATAACAAAGGCAAAGGAAAAAGATTACATACTGGATCCCCAACTAACATACTGGAAAAACTAAACACACCATTAGCTAAAAAAGGAAGACAATATGGAAAAACAACTGATAATTCACAGAAAAGTGTTAAAGACATGTGGATAGCTAATTCAATTAATAAAAATCCACCACCCCTCCCTATGCCACCACCTATTATACCTACACCACCACCATTTATTAATGAAGAAAATGGTAAGGGGAAAAAAATAATGAATGACTAGCAACTAGATCCAAAGTAAAAAGCAGCCTTAAAGAGAATAACCAACAGAAAAATATAATCAAAATAGGAACGTACAATGTGAGAACACTGAATGGAAATGAAAAACTATTAGAAATAGAAAATGCCCTTGAACAAATTGAATGGGATATAGTGGGGCTGGCTGAAATCAGAAGAAATACTATGGAGATGGTTGAACTAAAAAATGGAAATCTTCTATTCCACACAGAGTCTGATAGAGGACACAGGGGCACAGGATTTTTGATTAATAAGAAATGGTCCAAAAATATTATAGATTTTAAACCCATATCAAGCAGACTGGCCGCATTACAAATGGTTATTGAAAATGAGCAAATGCTGTTTATAACAAATTCATGCACCCACATCAGATTGCAGCAATGGAGAAACAGAAGAGTTTTACGATCAGATTAGAAAGGAGATTGACTTAATGAGAAGGAAAGACTCACATGTCTACATTATTGGAGATTTCAATGCACGTATAGGAAGAAGAGTGATTGGTGAAGAAGGAACATTAGGAATAAATAGTTATGGAGTCAGAAATGAAAAAGGAAGTCTTATGATCAACTTTGCTTCTAGTTTAAACATGGTTATTACCAACTCATACTTTGGAAATGAAAAGAATAAATGGACATGGACTTCTCCAAAAGGTAAGAAGCATGAGATTGATTTTATACTTGCGGAAAAAATAGAATATATCAAAGAAACAAAAGTACTAGAACTAAATTTTGATAGTGATCATCGTATGGTTATGTCTGAGGTTTATTTAAAATTAAAGAAGAAAAGGCCTTATAACCCCAGTAAAATTCTAAAAATTAAATCGTCAAAAGAAAAATACTGTGAGTACTTAGACGAGAATTTAAAAAATGTAAGTATCAATCCAGTCAATAAGGAGGAATTACAGTCTTTTTATAGAGAGTTAGTGAAAAGTATAGAAAGAGCAATAATGAAAGAGAATGAAGATAACAAACTGAAAAAATATGAAAGATCATACAGTAACAAAATTTCAGAAGAAACAAAAGAAATAATTAGAAAAAGAGAAACACTTAACAAAAAAGAAAATAAAACAACACAGGAAAAATTAGAGCATGCAAAACTAAGAAAACAAGCCAGAAAAGAAATCAGAAAAGACATTGCTAAATATGAAGAGAAGATCATAGAAGAGATAGTGAAAGAGAGTGGCTCTACAAAGAAAATAATAAAAAATATTTCATTCATTAGGAAATGCTACATTCATGGAATCAAGACTGAAAGTGGAATAATGACAGACAGAGAAGGTATTGTAGAAGAATTTACAAGACATTACGAAAAAGTCTACAGTATACACCCACAAGTTGCAGAAGATTCAGATGAATTGATAAATCAAATAGAAAATTTGCAGAGTGAAGAGTGTAGTATGACACATAAAATAACAAGAGAAGAAATAGAACTAGCAATCAAAAATTTGAAGAACAGCAAAACTCCAGGTGAAGATGGAGTAACTGGAGAATTAATTAAAGCAGGAGGAGAATGGCTCATAAGATACTTACTTGTACTTTATAATAAAATAATAGACATTAATGAAATACCTGAAGAATGGGAAACAAGTTCAATAATTTTAATACATAAGAAAGGTCCCAGAGACATAGTTTCAAATTACCGCCCAATAAGTCTGGCCCCCAATTTCTACAAGCTGTTTACAAAAATAATACAAATGAAAATATCAGGGGAAATAAACAAAGATCAAGATGAAGAACAGGCTGGATTTCGTCCCTCTTACTCGACAACAGATCATTTACAGACAGTGAATCAGCTTATTGAAAAATGTAAAGAATTCAATATAGATATTTTTCTTGGTATGGTGGACTATTCCCTAGCTTTTGACTCTATCAGAAAGGAAAAAATTTGGTCAAGTTTGGAAAGATTAAAAGTGTCCAAAAAAATTATTAGTATAATAAAAACAATTTATAATAAAAACAAGGCATTTATATCTACAGACAAGAAAGGAAGAACCTTCAATATCAGCAGGGGCGTCCGGCAAGGCTGTCCTTTATCGGCAACACTGTTTATTAATGTGCTGCAGTCCATATTTAATAAAATGGACTGGAAAAATTATGGAATAAAAATTGGAAATATTAAACTAAATAATTTAAGGTTTGCTGATGATGTTGTCTTGATTGCTAATAATGAGACTGAACTTAAGGAAATGTTGGGACAGTTGGAAAAAGAAAGCAACAAATTTGGACTACAGATTAATACTGAAAAAACAAAAATTTTAAGTACAAAAAATATTGGTCATATAGAAGTAAATGAAAAAATAATTAATCAAGTTCAAGAATATATTTATCTTGGACAGTTAATATCACTGGATAACAGAATGGACCAAGAGTTAGATAGAAGAAGAAGTCTGGCCTGGAAAAAATATTGGGCCCTAAAAGGTATATTCAAATCAAAAATATCAATTAAAGCAAAAATAAAAATACTAAGAAGTTGTATATTCCCATGTTTATACTATGGCAGTCAAACCTGGTCTCTAAAGAAATGCCAACTGATGAAACTTAAATCTACCCAAACTACGATGATGAGAAGCATGTTAGGAATAAAGAAATCTGACCGAGTGAGAAATACAACCATTCAAAGATTAGCACCAGTTGAAAATATTGAAAAAATAACAAAAAAAATGAAAATAAAATGGGCAGGTCACATAATGAGAATGGAAAAGAAGAGATGGACTAGAGTGGTCACACTCTGGAAACCAACAGGAAGGAGAAATAGAGGAAGACAAAGGATGAGATGGTGTGAAGAGGTTAGGAAAGTTATGGGATCAAATTGGCAAAATCTAGCATTAGATCGGTTAGAATGGAAAAAAGCGGTAGAAGAAAAGATAAATGAATAATAAAAAAAAAAAAAAAAAAAAAAAAAAAAATGTAAAGTTAAGTTATAACTATTTAGATATATGAAGGAAGAAGATAAATTAAAAGAAACAAAAGAATTTGAAAAAAAAAAAAAAAAAAAAAAAAAAATATTTAGATATATGTTAAATGAAATAAATCTTTAGAAACACACATGAATTCTAAAAATACCTACCAAAAACCTAGTTTGGAAAAGGTATTAAGTTAGCACTTGTTAAATTATAGGTATGGTATTTTATGTTTTTATGTAACAATAGTTTGAATTTCTTGTTTATGTAATGTATATGTAAAAACAAAATAAAACCCCAAAAAGGGAGGCCCGTGCTCTGTACAGAGTGTCAGAGGGCTTATTATTATTATTATTATTATATAGTGGAAGGTAACCAGGCGAGGTTAATGCTTAAAGCATTTTCCAACCTAAATTTTCTACCACCTAATGATGGTATTTTCTCAGTATTTCTTTCATATTATTTCAATTTTTCACCCAATTTTTTCTACAGTTCGAAAAGTTTAAGGTAATATTTTTAACAGTGTGTACCAGTGCAGATAATTGACCATAAATCACTTTTCTTTTAGTCAAGATGTCCGCTGTGTAGTTCTGTAAAAGGTAAGTAAAATATCACCTATCTTTCTTCTTCATTCCACCGAAAACACAGGTAGTTTTTCCTGTTTAGTATTTTCTACCAGCTAACCCTCAGAGTCTTATTATTATGTGGTCACAAGCTCAAATTAATTTGGAAAAAAATATGCATTGAGTGGGATTTAAACCAACGGATATATTATAGGTGCTTGGAAGTAATTTTAATTTCAGTAAATCATCACCGATAATTATCAATATTTGAAAATAACCATGTCGTCACCTAGTGTAAAGCCGCCTTTATTAGTTAACTGGCTTTGCGCCGCTGGGGGAGGACATGTCACTGGTTACGTGGAACCTTTTCTTTGGTTGTTGTTAAAAACATTTTTTTTCTTTCTTCTTCTTGAAATGAATAAAAAAAATTGCAGTCTCTTTCAGATCTATTAATTTTTTGTTCGTTCATTTTCCTTGATAAATTTTTTGGATCGTTCAAACTATTTAATACCTTTTTATTAAATAGTGCTTCGATTTAAATAAATTAGAATACATGCAGAATCTTTTAAAGAGAATTTCCCAGGTAATCGGAACAACTCTAACTTGATTTCTTATTCTCTCAGAATTACAAAAACTTGAATACCATCATCCTTCCGACTATAAACTCCACCACGCATGCGCAACCCACGAGGTCTCATTTTAACCTCGTAAATCAATTCTCTATTTTTGAGGCCATTTGGGCCACTAAATCACCCCTAACTTGTTAAGTTTTACAACACGCAAGAAATCCATTCGCCGATGTGAACACTGGTGTAATATATTCAAATCCCCTCACCACTTGAAAAACACGACCTTTGAACACAGCCTTTATTGCGCATTGCATAATCGTATAATTTTGGGCGTACATAGAAAATTAAAATTTTTATTGGGCTAATGTCAGGCATACCTTCATGGTATAGTGATATGGACTTACCTCAGTTTATTATTGAGGAGAGAAGGAGTATTAGCATTAATCTTGATGTTTCTATCTTGAGCCTGGAAAACCAAAGATGATGCTTAATTAAACATAAAAATACTTCGCCCAGAATGTTATCAGCTCAATTTGAAAAAGTGACCAGATTACATAATACTTTCTATACCTTTCTGGTCATAGAAAGTTTTAAGGAAGACAAACTTATTGTACCATGAGCTTAATATACCATTGTGCTTGTAATTAGCTACTTGTGGTGTATTATAGTTAGATTTAAAAACAATAAATAGATAAAGAACTCCCAATGCTCTCTGGGCATCTAATAATGTGAAGCACTTCCTCAATCGAAAATGGCGGAAACCATATGCTATTAGCATGCTGTCCGCCATTTTCTATTGAAGGTGTCTCAAAATTTGGTGTTTTATCACTCTCATGAAATTTTTCCCAGCACCCCCGCGACTGGTTACTTATTATTAATGCTATAATTAAACATGTTCGATCAAATTTTATTTACAAAAGGAAACATAGAAAATATATAGGTACATAGAAATTGAAATTATTAAACAAAACTTGATCTAGGTTAAGTAGCATAGAATGTCTAAGGCATCAACTTCGCCCCGGATTACAAAACAACTGTAAATAAAAATTAATAATGTTCTATATTTTTTGTATATATTTTCAAGTTTTTTTTTATTGTTGATTATTTTGTATAAAAAATAAACTGATGTAAATAAATCAATTAATCTAAGGTGGTCCTAATGGCAAGGGCATTCTCTTCCATTTCACCCTTGTAATAAAAGTATTGTAATCTATTTGCTGATATTTGCTGTATATTTTTACTTCTAAATAGTTGTATCATCCTGTACAAAAATACCAGACAATTATTTTGTATACGTACACCCAGTATTAGTTAGAATCTCACTATACAAAACTTCTTCTTCTTTTACTCTGTCTTATCCCGCTCAAGCAGGGTCGACGTTGTTCAACCTCATGGTCGAGGTTGATTGGTTTTGGCACATTTTTTTTTACGGCTGGATGCCCTTCCTAACGCCAACGATTCTATTTGATTTAACGTCCTGGATTAGGACGGGGGTTTTACCCTCCATTCGCTGGGAATCGTACCAGCTACCCACATTAACCTCACCCAGCCTGGGTAGGGCCGGAAATGCCAGCCTCACGTGTTTGGATGGAACAGAATTTTCTTCGAAAAGTCTGCCCCAGCCGTGAGTTGAACTCGGGAACTCTGGACTACGGGCAGTAGTCACAACCATTACGCCACGGAGGCAATCTCACTATACAAAACAGTCAACAATAATCTCAATTGTATCTCTCAACGCTCCTTCATGTAAGAGAGAGAGAGAGATAAAGAGAGAGACAGAAAGAGAGAGAGAGAGAGAGAGACAGAAAGAGAGAGAGAGGAGGAGCTAAGGAATGGCGGCCATCTTGAATTCAATGAGGTTCTTTTTCTCTGAGAGAATCAGAAAGATTCAAATCAGGTTTAGACCTCAGTATATTAGGATTCTCTTGACATGTCACAGCATAAATATATATACATATATTATTTTATATAAATATATAGGTATGCTTAATACCTAGTCAGCCATATACCATTCTGTGTAATATAAAATACATGTTAAGTAGGTACTTTAAGATGGATTTAATACGTACCATACATCAATATGTATGTATAGTATATAATCCTTATATTATAATATATAATATACCTATATTAAACTGTGAGAAACTATCAAAAACCTAAAATGTAGAAGTACAAGTATATAGACATCACCTCAAACGTTCATATATAATTATATGTATAGAGGTAAGTTAAGAAGGTCTTCAGACACGCAGATACAAGACTCTTAAGGTTTAGTGAAAATATATCTACTAACTTTTAAGGGTATAAAAATCGTTTGAAACAGATGGAGCCATTCCGAACACTGTCAGTGATTTCTTCAGAAAACATGGATCAAATACTAATTTACTTACTGACATCTCCATACAAATTATCAAAGACTCCATCAGAATACTCAACTATCATCTCTTCCGTTGTTGATAATAAAAATAATAATAATAACAAATATGACTGTATTCTGTACCTCAAAATATCAACATAATAAAATGTATCTTTTTAAATGCACGGTCGAGTGTTGATGAGAAAGCTGGATCCGCGAGGTCAAACAGGGGAAACTGTTCAGCCGGCAAGATTTGCAAAATATATATATGATCTACAGCATGGTGTAATAGGTAATGATTTACCATAGTGCGCTTTACTAAATCTTTGCTGAATTTAGGACTCGAACCTCTGACTTCCGGTTACGAGTCTGCAGCCTTACTATCGATCTACTGAGGTCGGTCGGGAAAAAGCAAAGCTTGAAAACACTGTGTGCCAACTTATACAACTTTAGTAATAGTTTCAGAAAAAAATCATATAACCGGCAGCCAGACGATCCGTGTTAACAGCGCAAATCATCACAAATCGTAAAACAATAATAATAAAGTGATGAATAATAATAATACAATAAACATGTTCTCCACATTTACAATTGAATTATTGCAGTACCTATTTTTATGAAAGGTTGTTTAATGTTTTATTATGGGCAATACGTATTTGATGGGCTTTCGTTTTATTTGTAACTAGTTGTGGCATTGAGTTTACTTTGTGTTTGATTGTAAGGTGCAGACACACTGAGTGGTTTTAGGATTTAGAATCTAAATCACTGGGATTTAGATTCTAGAGGTTTAGGACAGAAATTATACAATAGGATTACAACAAAGATAAGCCAGACGAGACTGTCACCCAAGTCGGGCTGTCCCTCATTATGCTGTGATTGGTTGAAACTCTGACTTGAGAGACAGTTCATTTACAACACTAATAAGGTCTACTTCTAAGAATAATATATCTTATAGCTGTTTCCCTGTTAAGGTACTTGATTTACTTCCATAATTTTGTTTGTTTTTTTCCTTTCTTTTTTTGAGTAAGTGTATATCACAATTACCTTTTATTTTTTCAAAAATTAATAAAAGATATAACATTGTTTTAAAAAGATACTCCTGCTCCATCTTCGATTAAAGCATCATTTAAATCTATGACATGTTTAGTCCTCTTTCTAATAGCAACACTTTTTATTTCTCTCATAGCATTTCTTTTATAATATTTGCTTACATAAATAGTAGGTAAATACGTCTTTCATTTACAACACTAATAAGGTCTACTTCTCTTCAAGCATAACTATAGCTGTTTCCCTGTCCAGGTACTTGATTTACTTTTCTGAAAGCATCATTTAAATCTATGGCATGTTTAGTTGTTTTAGTCCTCTTTCTAATAGCAACACTTTTTATTTCTCTCGTAGTATTTCTACTTCACTTGGAGTGGTTTTCGAAATGTTTCTTCTACTTTCTTCACCTACCTCTTTATGACAAGTTCTCATTTATGATCTTGTAAAACTGAAAGCCCATAAAACACAGTTATGGCTCTCTTGGAAAACACTTTTCGCGAATGTGTGCTTGTGGATTATGTTGCAGTTTCTTCGTTGAGTGCGGCTTTGGGAATCTGCACAGGTGTGACAAGGAGAGACGTCTTTGAGTTATTTTTATGAGTGTTGGTTTTAGGGACTGCGAATTTTCTCTATCTTTTTTTTTTTTTTTTTTTTTTTTTCATCCTTCACAGTTATGTCTGATTATGAGTGTGAGGTTCCACGTATTTTATTTATCATATTTTAAACTAGAAAATTTATTTATTTATTCATTTTTGTTCTTTAGAGATGTGGCTGAGTGTAACTGTTTCCAGAATTTATCCATGCATGGATACCGTGGATTTTTATTCTTTACAGATATGGCTGAGTGTAACTATTTCCAGAATTTATCCATGGGACACAAAATCCTGAATAATTATGGATAGTAATAATAGATTTATTTGTTTTGAACGAGTTTAACTTGAACGTACTTTCATTTCAACAGTTGTTTTAAATTTTATCAAAGATCTGACTGAATATACAAAGTAAATTCATCTTTAGGGATTTCTAAACTTCAGTTGGAAACAGTGGAAAACTTTGGTATCAAATTTATCGACCATAAATGCACTATTAGGGGTAAACGATAATGGCGAAATTAATGCTCAATGTTTTCATCAACTCTTTTTAAGAAATACACTGTAAACAACTAAACATATTGGGATCTGTATTATACTCTTAAAGCCTGGGGCATATTAGCCATAAAAAAACCGATGTCATGGATTGAAGTTTTACAAGTGTTATGAGTTAGGAGTAGCATAGCTACATTTCTACTAATGAGTGTTCATGCCTTTCCATGGCATGTCCGGCCCTGCCCAGTCTGGGTGAGGTTAATGTGGGTAGCTGGTACGATTCCCAGCGCATGGAGGGTAAAACCCTCGTCCTAATGCAGGACGTTAAATCTAATGAAATCGTTGGCGTTAGGAAGGGCATCCAGCCGTAAAAAATGTGCCAAAACCCGTCAACCTCAGCAACCATGAGGTTGAACAAGTTCAACCCTGCTAGAGTGGGATACAACAGAGTAAAAGACAGAGTAAAATGGTTGGGTGGAAGAGATTGCCATAGGCAATAACACCGCCCTTTAGTTAGGACATATGTATATATTTTGTTTATTTTTTCTCTTGTTTATATTATTAATATTGTCAATTTTTATATTTATTTTTTACCATTCAACTGTATATAATGTTCTACTAATTAAGAGTTTCTAAATAAAAAAAATAAATAAATAAGACGTGTTCATGCCTGCACTGAGCAGGTAATTCTGAAGATAATTAAAGTCTAATTATAGGCAGGTTGAACGGTCAGTATTGAGTACAGTTATGAATGGTTTCAGTAACGATTGCGATTGTGAGTTGCAGAATTGGCAAATGAGGTCTTCAAGAATGGCTGACAAAATGGACACCGGTCAGTCAATGGAGAACAGGGAGATGGTGCTCTAGTTTTTATTACTTGGTCACCGTCAATTATCGTTTGGTTCTGGACGAGTGTCATTTTTAATTATTTACCGTACTCTCTATTTACAAACTGTTAGCATAATGGGACTGCCTGTCTCGAGCCGACAGTCTACTAGTATAGTATAGTAGTGCTTTATTTAAACGTCCTATATACTCCATAAGATGAATTATTTCTTAGTTTTGTAGATTTGATATTATTCATCAGATCAACATTTTATGCTCGAAAAATGTGAAATCTTTCATTATTCCTTGATGTTTTTATCGGATTATGTGTGTTATTTTTCATAAATAATCTAGTGGAGTGTATTATACTTCACTATTTATTAGGAAGAGGGTGTTATTCTTCATTATTCATAAGGTAGTGTGTTACACAATCGAATCTTAATACGAGTATATAAATGTCAAAGTCACTGACTGACTGACTGATCATCGCTCTACAGCCCAAACCGTAAGTCCTAGGAAGCTGAAATTTGGTAGGTAGCTTTGTCTTATAGTCTAGATGTGCAATAAGACGGGATTTTTCGAAATTCCCACTACAACACCTGCCATTGGCGAAAAAGGACTTTTTGCTTTCACGGCCATGCCTCGGCTCGCAAAGCGGGCGACAGCCCGCTAGTCTATACATGTAAATACAAACTTCAAAACTATAGGGACTGTTCATATTTGAAATAAAAATTGTACAGACAGATCTGGGCCTTATATCTTATAGTCTAGATGTGCAATAAGACGGGATTTTTCGAAATTCCCGCTACAACACCTGCCATTGGCGAAAAAGGATTTTCTGCTTTCACGGCCATGCCTCGGCCTGCAAAGCGGGCGACAGCCCGCTAGTCTAGATATAAGAGAACTCAAGAGACTGAATTTTTTTCTCTCTTATATCTAGGTTTCTCTTATAATGAGGTTATTTCAGATAAACTTTACCTGAAATTGTTCTCTTATATCAAGGTTTTTTATACCCAGGTTCGTCTATACTTTATAATTCATCAGGTAGAATTTTTTTGTCCTTCAAAAATAGTCAGGTAGTCCACATGTTAGTGACTAGAGGACTACTTTCCAACTAATCACATGTTGCCTTCGTATGCAGTATTGCCTCAACCAGGCAATTATCAATATTGATAAGATTTTAATTACTTTTTATTAAGTTTAATTACCGACTCATTTAATGACTTCTCAGTTCCAAGTATAGATTCTTTTCGTTTTTTTTTCCTGTTTCTTTCTTTTTTTAATTATCGAGTGCCCTTCTCTTGTGCACTAGTTCTTTCCTTGTCCGACTCTTTCAATTTTTTTAATGACTGCTTCTTTAATTTTTAATGGCTTCCCATATTCCTTTAATTTTTGTACTTCATTATGAGTTTTCGGTCCGAGGTATATTATTAGAACATTGTTGAGGCCAGTGGTTTGTGCTTTGTGTAGCTACCGGAGATGTGATGAGGATGCGGTTGTGATGAATGGCGTGATGTGTTGTGATGTGATAATGGCGAGAGTTGTGATTGTTGTGAATAGCCAGCGTCGCGCATTGATGGCGCGTTGAATCCACCGGTTCTCGTAGAATCACCGAAGTTAAGCAATGTCCAGCGAACACTTCGTCATGCTAGCATTCCGCCCCGACCCAGGCTGGGTAGCGGAGAATGGAGGGTAACACCTCCGTCGTGATGTTACCACATAAAGTTGAAAGAGACTGATTGGAACGGGGATCACCCGTAAATCCAATCGATTTCTTTCCCAAAAATGATCTAACCATTTCTTAGATTCGACGATCTAAGCACCCATGGTTTCCAAGGGAAGAGAATTATCTTTGTTGGTAAATTTATTCCACAGCAACAAATTTGAAGTTGTCTTTGACAGATCAGTTTGAGTTAGAATTGCGAAAAAATCCTCCATTTTTTGACATCAGCTTATGATAACCGTATGACGTTTTCGAAAATTCGATTCTCATCAAATTTCGCTATCTTTTACTGTTTAGTCTCTAAAATAGACGTGAGACACTCCTACATAGACGCACTTTGAGATTTATACAAAGAGATTAGTGATACATAATATAAATAGCGAATTCTGTATGCTCCTATGTATGTACGTATATCTCATGATACCTATTTATTCTGCACATTTATCATATAAATTGATAACCACCTCTAAAAACCATCCTGAAAATAACCATCGTCACTATCTACTTCAAAACACAAGTAACAAGAGTACTGTGTCTTTTGGCAAGCATCGATAGTGATGTCAGTTGTTTCTGAATAAATTTTACTTTATTTCTCTCTCTATGTCTCGTGTAAATAGCTCGGTATTTTATAAAAATGTATAATAAGACTGGATCCATGTTACTTATAATAATGTATTGAGGATCTCTAGGTTGTTATATTTCTTATATCTTGTGTCCTGCAGCGACGTGACTAATGTTGCTGTCTTTAAGCCTTCATCTTAGTAGATTATATCTTTTTTTCTTAGTAGAGTCGAACTCTTATTATAAGTATATATTATATTTATATAGATTACTATTATTATAATATATTGAGACCGGAATGGCCTTCATATTAGAATCTCAAGACAGGAATGAGTTACGATCTACAGAGGCATAAATCTTGCTTAAGTCACTGCTCCTCTCAATAATACCTATGTACTTGATATAGATTGGTGTGGTAAATCCAGGGAAAATATATGTAGTTAAAAAAAAAAACATGGAATGATCAAAAAATAGGCCAGTATTAGAAAAATCCGGATGAAGGTGGTTTTCATGTGAAAAAACTAATATAGTCAAGAGGTTAACGTGCTCGTCTGGTAATCCAGGTAGCGTAGGGATCCGTTGGTTCGAATACCACCCAGTGCATGAATTTTTCCTCATTGATTTGAGTTTTTGACCACATAATAATAAGACTCTGAGGGTTAGGTGGTAGAAAATGCTTTGAGCATTAACTTCACCTGGTGGTTACCTTCCACTAAAGAGAACCTATTATTCATTATTAAGAAAATATCTGGGGAAAGTGGTGAGGTCAGACCACAAAAATTGTGGGGTCAGTTGATCACACCACATAAACAGGCTATTTTTAATAAAAAAAAAAAAAGATGAGTGTTTATGTGGTTCCGACGCCTAGAGTTGAAAATAAAACGGACACAAGCATTTTGTGCCCGTTGTAATCTATTCGCTTCTACCTGAGTAATTCCCAGGAGAAGTGGGGCACAGTATTCGAAAAGTGGCAAGACGTGGAATTTAATTAGAAGCTTTTGAGTGTTTAACGAGAGATGTTTTTTATGTACAGTAAAAATAATTATTATAACAATGAAAAAATGGAAACAATATAAAGGAAAAAGAATAGAAAAATATATATATCTTAACTAAAGTCCTAACTAAAGGGCGGGTTTAATGCCTATGGCAATTTCTTCCAAAAATCATCCAATATGGCAGGGATTCTATGACACATGCTGTTCCTCATCTTTATGACAAAAGGGACTAATGGAGAAACTTTGGTGTACATTTCTTTCTGTTAAAATCTCTTTAAACTAAAATAATCAATTTGTTGTTTACAAAGTTCTGTGTTTCTCAAATAAGATTATAGTATTTTGACAAAACAGATAAAAATGGTGTCAATTACTTACTTTGTGGAAGTGGTTACAGAAGATCATACCAAAGTCAATGAGATGATTTGATGAAACAGTTCTTGTGAAACAATATATTCAGGAATCTTGCATCAAGACAGTTAAGATCAGAATCACCATAATTCAATTTACTGAAAAAAAACGCACTAATCAGAGAGACTGATGATATTTAAATGTTATATTACTTAAATTGATTTAATGAATGTTGTTTTTTTAATCTATTCTACATGTTATGGGTCTAGGAATAAGATATATTAGAAAACGGCAGTTAACTAAAAAGCATAATTATTATTATTGCACATTAAAATAGAGAAGCGTTAAATCCGCGAAAAAAGCTCATGTTTGTATGATTCACATATTATATAAAATTTATAACTATGCATAAAAAATGGTTGTATAATAAGTGTTCTAAATTATTCTAGATGAATACCTGTTCAGCAAATCAACATCCGAGTCAAAACTAAACCAGGCAATTAAAAATATTAATATTATTTTGATTAGGGATTAATTTGTACTTTTTATTTTATTATATTTCAAAAACACTATCAAAAAGATATAAATAAATTTTATTGGTTATTTAAGATAATGCATAAAAAATTATGATTTTTTATGAAACAATTTTTTGCGACAAAGTTTAAATATTTTCAACTGTACATTAAACTCGCGAAGTAAATTACTTGAAGAAAATTGAAGACTACATAAAAATTTCATTGCATTTTCATTTAATTTCAAATTGGTAAGCACTAGCTATTTTTACAATAGTTTTTTACAATGTGGTTAAAATGTATCTGAGAGCAATGAAGATGTTGATTTAGTTTCAACTTCGAACTGTGTCTTTTAGAAATTATATTAACAATAAAAAATAATAACTTTTATTATATTGGTGGCCATATAAAATAAATAAAAAATAATCTTATTCAAGGGGAAATTACAATGCAGAAGACAGAGAGAGAATTATTGTTGGAGTTCAGAAACAGTTTTTTTGGTGGGAGATTTGAAAAGTGGGGAGAGATGACGTGCTAGCCATGCCTTGTGCTTCTACCACATCAGCATATAGTTGTCGGGTGACAGGGGAACGACGGAATATACAGGGTGGGAACGGAAGATTTCCATTCGGTATGTCAAACAGTTCACAGTTGGGTAGAAGAGATTGCCAAAAGCAATAACTCCGCCGCGCGCCGTTTAGTTAGGACATGTGAAGATATTTTTTTTTCTTATATTGTTTCCAATTTTGTATATTATTTTTTAACTATATTTATTCTGTTTGTATATTATGTCCTTATTAATAATAATAATAACAATAAAAATAATAATACATAATATTAAACCTGGATATTATAGAACTCAAGGTACCGGATTTTTTCTCTCTTATATCCAGGTTTCTCTTATAAAGAGGTTATTTTCCCTTGAAGAGAGGCAAATTGGACCTGGAAATTGTTTTCTTGCATAAAGGTTTCTCATATCCAGTTCTCTTATATCCAAATCTCTTATATCCAGTTCTCCTATTTAAGTTTGACTTCCAGAGAAAATATAACCGCTTGTAGAGTGCAGACACAGGCTTAAGACTTGCTCGGAGAAATTAAGATTATCAACATGACCTGTTAGAGACGCTAGACAAAAGCCTTAATGGCCGCATGGTTCATGGTTAGGACAAACATATTATTAATTGATAAGACAAAAAAATTAATTTACCCGTCATTCAATTAAATAAAAATATGAAATAACGTGTCAGCGTATCTCAACAGGCTTGCAAAAAAGAGAAAAATGGCAGAGGAAAAAAACAGAGTACATACTTATACTCGTACATAACAGCTTTTGTTTGTACATTGTGATGTGCTTGATTTCTATAATCATTAATGCATGTACTGGCTGGGGGCCTAAAAACAGGGAGTAGACCAGCATTGGCTTGGTCCTGGGGGCCCTTGTCAATTATTAGCCTCCTTGGGCTCCTTGTAAAGACATCAGTGGTAGAAGTGCTGAGTCATTCCTCCACAGTCTGGCTGTCATCGTTCACGATGACGCCACTATATGATGATGAATGTTTGTACATTTACTCGTATTATTATCTATATATCAGTTTTTGGATATAACTACAACACCTAACCCCAAAATAAGTATTTTATTAACATGCTATTTTAGTTTCCTTTCTATCACTGAAGTTAAGCATCATCCAGTGAGGTTGGGATTTCGATTGGTGACCGTTCAGTTAAGCAGCATCCAGTAAGGTTGGGATTTCGATGGGTGACCGTTCAGTTAAGCAGCATCCAGTGAGGTTTTGGGATTTCGATGGGTGACTGTTCAGTTAAACAGCACCCAGTGAGGTTGGGATTTGAACCCTCGTCATTTTTGTGATATTGTCTTTCGCGATCCCCCGAGAAGAGTAAGTCGAGATCACATTTTCACCCATTATTTTGGTCTTGCTGACTGCAGTCATCAATAATAAATTGTTTATAATTCAAGTTTACCCATTTTAAGTAGAATTCATAGCTATTTTAATGATTGATGGTATACTTTTGAAAACGTGATTTTTTTTTTTTTTCATTATAAAAAAAAAACTATATTTTTTAAAAAATAAATTCCAATTCCCTCATTTTGGCAGCATTTGGTATTGACAAAAGATGCTGGCCGCATTTTCCTTTTGAATATTAAAAGATCAAATTTGAAATTCAATATTAATTTAATTTATTTAGGTAACTACACTTTTATTATTCTTCTTATTAAAAGGACAACAAATGTACAAACAAATAATAAAATTAAAATACAAAATTTACAGTATAAATATAAACAAGAAAGAAATAAACAACATAGATAAAAATTATACAGATATCCTATAACTAATGGGCGGGGTTATTGCCTATGGCAAACTCTTCCACCGAACCCTTATTTTTCTTATTTTCACTAAATTGTTTTAATTATGTTTCTACCAACATATTTGAACTATTCTCAAAAAAATTATGTCTTGCCCTGAAATAAATATTGCTGCAGTTTCTACACCACCCGGTATTCAGAACATAAAGTCCCCCTTCAGAAAAATGGCGTCTTCATGATAAAAAGAAACAGAGCTATGGTAAATTATAGTTTTCGAAATGAGATGAAAGATAAACATGTACATAACATATATATAATTCCTTTAAAAAATGTATACATAGATTTAGAATACATAAAAGAATCTAAACATAGTTTACACTGAAGGAATAGGCATACCAGAGGGAGAAAGAGAGAGAGAGATAGATAGAGAGAGACAAAGTCAAGATTATATACTTTTTTCATACATATGTAGTCATAAGTACATAGGCTTAATCACTTACATTTAGAAGACACGCTCAAGCCTAAGTATATGCTACGTGAGCATGTACATACACTTTATATACTTAGGCACTACAAAGTACATAAATTGTGAAGTGCACTTAACTCGGCCTTATCTGTAAAATTTATACAGAATATGTAGGCACCTTTATACACGTATTTGTAGCATACATAACGTGTTGAGGTTTACCAGATGGCTGTTGGTGAAATTCGGATACTAAAGTAAGGCCAATCTGCTGGATAGTTTTAGTATTTAGAAAACAGAGGCCTCAATTTTTTCTTGGAGCCACAAGATCGGTGGTTCGAAGTAAATACCTTGTCAGTGACCTGTTTTAATTAAGTTTTAGTTTAGTTTTAATAATAATAACACTCTTCAGTGGAAAGTAACCACCAGGCGATGTTGATGTTCAAAGCATTTTCTACCACTTAACCCTCAGAATCTTATTATTATGTGGTCACAAACTCAAATTAATGAGGAAAATTTCATGCACTTGATGGTATTTGAACCAACAAATCCTACGCGTTAACCACTTGACTACCTCAATAAAGCATCTAAGTGATCTTTTCTAGTACACCTATATAATACGAGTCTATCTATAATATTCAAAGTGGAATCCTGCGTCTCCTTTTTATGTCCAAAAGTTATAAATAAGAATGAATCTATACACTTGAGAGCAATAAATTCGGGACAGGATATTTCACCGTTTCACTTGGCCCTGGTCAATTTGTGTGACATGAATTTGCTAAAGTATGCATATATTTGAAAAGCTTGTACTTATAACTTTCAGAAAATATACAATGTGTCCGGGTTATGTACTATGCAAAAATGATAATGGCCACTTTCCAGAAACAACGTATTTTGTTGATGAAAACCCTTGCACTGAGGGTATTTTAAATTTGATTTTTTGTTGTGATAACGCTTTTTTGGCCAGTAAATTATTGAATTTCCTTAAATGCAACACTATGAGGAAGGAAATTCAGTTGAATTTTTCTTTTCATCATGGAGACATCGCACTCCATAGCTGTGAAAGTGGTTTTACTTGTGTGTTAAGGTGTTAAGCAAAGAGATGTTGCTAACCAGCTAAATTTGTCAAAGTCTAAGGTGAACAGAATTTACCAAAGGTATCGGCAGACAGGTAGCTATGATCGGAGACCAGGATCTACCAGACCAAAGAAGACAACTGCCCAGGAGGATCGATATGCTGTCATGACAAGCTTAAGAAATCGAGACATGTCTGGTGTTGAGGTCCAACAGCAGCTTGTTATGGCCACTGGTGTAAATGTCAGCCCTTGGACAGTAAGGAGACGCTTGAAAGAGAATCTCATACCAAGAAGAAAAGCTACGGGACCCAAACTCAACAGACAACACCGACAACGTCGTTTACAATTTACCCTTTAACACGCTGATTGGACCGATGAGGAATGGGGGCATATTCTGTTCTCGGATAAGAGCCGAGCCTGCTTGTTCTTCAATGACAGACGTAAAAGAGTGTATAGAAGACCAGGTGAACGGTATAATCAATAATGCATTCAAGAAACTGTGAGTTTTGGTGGAGGATCTTGTATGTTCTGGGGTGGAATCTCTATGGAAGCTAAAACAGAGCTCGTTATCATCAATTGTGGAGGACAAGGAGGTAACCTAACTGCAGAGAGGTATGTCACTGACATCATTGAAGATCATGTTGTCCCTTATGCAGGTTTGTGGGTGATGGATTCGTGTTAATGCAAGACAAGTCCCGACCTCATACAGCACGTATTGTAAGTGACATTCTCCAAGAGGCCGGTATTCGAACCCTCAACTGGCCAGCCAATAGTCCTGATCTTAATCCTATTGAACTCCTCTGGGACGAACTTAAAAGACGTGTCCGAGCTCGAAACCCGCCCCCAATGAACCACAGGGACCTGAAACAGGCGCTTTATGAGGAGTGGGAGAATATCCCTCAAGAAACGGCTGCCAACGTAATCAAGTCCATGAGAAATCGATTGCAGGCTGTCATACAAGCTCGAGGGGGGAATACCAGATACTAAAAGGTAAGTAACAGCCAAATTTCAATGAAGACTTCGAAGAAATAACACAAAAAACACCGATATCCTTTGCAGTGTTTTCATGCTCTTTAGACTTCTTTTGTTAATTGACTTATTAAATTAAAAAACATGCTCACAATGAAAAAAAAATATACACTGTCTTAAAACCAACAAAATAACCTTTCTTGGGATACTTCACACTTGAAAATCCAATGTAAAATAAAAAATATAAAAATCAAAAACTTTGAGAAAGTTACTGTCCCGAATTTATTGCTCTCAAGTGTATATGGAAATTCAGTCGATAGCCCAGTAGTCCGTCGCCTTGGTCATCCAGAGGACGCGGGTTCGAAACTAAGTCGAGACAGCATGACAAGTAATCCTCCTATTTGGGATTTTCACTACTTCTTAGTGTCTTATTATTAAGCTTAATAGTGTTGTAATACTGTTTGGACCACATAATAATACGTTTTGGGCTTACTGCTGGGATAATGGGACTCAATAGTCCTAATCGTGCAGAATTATAAATGCCGCGACTTTACTATTTGGGATTTTTACCACATAGTAATACGTCTTGGGCTTACTGCTGCGATACTGGAACTTAATAGTCCTAATCGGGAAGTATAAATAAGGCGATATTATTATTTTATAAGAAAACACTTCACCGTATGAAAATCACAGGAACATCAAAACAAAAAAGCGGTTTCCAGTAGCTCTCTAGCTGGTTGATTGGTTGGTTCGAATCCCTTGCCCCATTGTTTAACACAATTATATCCTTGAGGTTTCTCCTTCGTTACAAAGGCGACCTTTTTCTTTTGTGAATTGCTTGAGACCTTTTTGTTTAAAATGGCAGCTACTGTTTTTATGAACTTCCTGGTTTGATTAACTCGCAGAGATGTTCTACTTGAAAAATCTACAGGGTTATCTTAAAGTTGATTTTTCTTTTTTCTTTCAACTTTTATGGGTCAGTCGAAACCGAGAATTTTGAACCTCTCTATTCGCTGGAAACTTATAATTATTGTTTTATTTATTTTTTTGTCATTCGCTGGAAACTTATTATTATTATTTTACAAAAATTTTTGTCATTGGCTGGAAACTTATTATTATTATTTTACTTATTTTTTTGTCATTCGCTGGAAACTTATTATTATTATTATTTTATTTATTTTTTTGTCAGCGTCGATGGCACGTTGAAAGATATACAGTTGTCGTTCTGTAACTGAAGTTTAGTAGCGTCCAGCGAGGTTATAACTTGATTGGGTAACCATTCGAATTCGAACCCTCGTGATTCCCGGCCCCACGCAGGCTGGAGGAGGTTAATTTAAGTAGCTGGTTTGCGAGTTTCAAGCGAATCCAGGGTAAAACCCCCGTCGTGATATGACCATGCAGTTGAAAGTGACGGTAGAAACACAAAAAAGCCATATACCTACTCTTGGGATATCAACATTAACCTCACCGCGCGAAAATTGAAAGTGTTGGATACGATCACCCAGTATTTATATTTTATCCAAATGAAATTCTCTGAACCTTTTACTGTCTGAAAAAAAAAAAAAAAAAAAAAAAAAAAAAAAACGCCAAGGTGTAATTTATGGGATAACCGTTCCCATTTGAACATTTTTCTGAAGTGGTTTCTCTGTCAGAGCGTGTCGTTTTTATTCAAAAGAAACGTTTGAACCACTATTCAAAATCAGATTTGGACAAAATTGATGGAAGGGACGAAAAAATAATAATTTAAAATGGTTTCGAACCAAGGTTTGAAAATAATTTTGGGTGGGTTCAAGACTGCTCTAACCGGTAAGTTCTTTGACAATCGCAATCGGTGGCTAGGGTTCAAAAATTTTTCGAACCCTCAAAACAAAAGATGAAAATTTCGACTACTGGTATATCCATGACAAAATCTCTTTTGTTCGAAGGATGTATGGCACTTCAAAATGGATCCTTCTTCTCAAGATTTACTTATCCAAGCATGACTTTTGTTCAATATTTTGAAACAAAATTTGAAACGCTTCTCAATTTTGAAATAAAAATTGCTTATTATAGGTATACGTTGTTTAATTTTAGCTCAAATATCAAAATTAATTTTTTTCTTCATCTGAAAAAAAATTTAATGACTATTTCGAAATATGTAGTTTATTGATGCGTGAAAACTATTTATTTACAATAAATGGTTTATATCCCATAAATTTAACTTAACAATCTTAACATAGAAACATTCAATTTGAGATTTGAGATATGAAAATAAATCGATTGACTTTAGCAATTTTCCCTCCAAATTCATATTTCTATTGCCAAACTTCTTATATTTCCCTCTCTTATGGGTCTCTAGAAGGGCCAAATTATAAAACAGGATTAAAGTTATAAATGAAGCCAGAGTGTCCTATTAGTGTCCTATCAACTTGGGCTATAGTGCGCTGTGATAGGTTGATATTACGACTTGAGGGGCATAACATGGCTAATCTATAATTTAATGCTGTTTCATACTTTGTCCCATATTCCTTCATTTTCCGTTTTTCACCGTATAAGGACAAAACATTCCTTAAACGGGTTATAAGGAAATACAGAAGAAACTTTGATTTGGTAGTCAAGTGGTTAACGCGCTAGTCGAGTAATCCAGGTAGCGCAGGGTTCCGTTGGTTCGATTCCCACCCAGTGCATGAATTTTCCTCATTAATTTCAGTGTGTTACCACATAATAATAAGACTCTAAAGGTAGGGTGGTAGAAAAATGCTTTGAGCATTAACCTCGCCTGGTGGTTACCTTCCACTTAAGAGTGTTATTATACATTACTATACCTTATCCAATACCTTATGTAATGTATTCTCCTCCTCTTCCTCCTTCTCCTCTTACTTCTCCTGCTATTCCTCCATCTATAATTCTCTTCCATATCACTTCTCCTCCCCCTCCAATATCTTCCAGACCATTTCCCAAAAAAAATATGCGTCCAAGGGAGATCAAGTTGTATCTCTTCCTAGTTTCTCCATGTTGATGTCAATTTATGACCTCTCTCTATGTCTTGCATTGCCTCTTCATATCCTGTGCCATATTCAGAGAATAAGGGCCAAATTAAGAAACAGGACTAAATTTAAGCTAAGCCACCACAACACTAGTTCAGGGTCAGTCTGGCTTATGTTAACTTGTTTTTAGTTTGGGTTAAACGTTCCTTTCAACTGCATGGTCATATCGCAGGAAACTCACAGACCTGCTACCCACATTAACCTCACCCACCCTGGGTTGGCCCGCAATGCCATCAGCATCACAAAACCTTCACCTCTCTGGGCGTTGTTTAACTTCGGTGATCCTACAAGAACGCATTCAACGCGCCATCAACATAGCTTTAATCCCGTTTCATTATTCCGCCCCTAATAACATTCCTTCCTCCCTGTTTTATCAAGAGCTATCTATCACCTTAAAAAATTAAATTCTGAGCAAAAAAAATATTATTATTTTTATAAAACAAACACAATAATTCCAATTTGTAATATAAAGAAATTTTTAACTTTGATTTAATCCTATTTTATAATGTACCGACCTCAGTAGCTTGTTCGATAAGGCGGCGGACTTGTAACCTGGAGGTCGGTGATTCAAGTCCCGATTGAAGCGTAATATATTTAGTAAAGCGACTTTGAGTAGTTGTGATATCACGAATGTGACTAACACAAATATAATATGATGACTATTAGAATTTTTCGGAAGTAAAATAAATACTGCCATCAGTGAATCAGTCTGAAATAGCCGGAAAGGATTTTCCCATTTTCCTCCCAAAGTTAACGAAGAGGCTTGCTTCTCTTGTAAATATTTATCCAGCAGAAGCCCGGGGGAATCGGAGAAGATATCATGCAATTTGTATTCAGGAGATATATTTACGTAGAAACAGGATACGTCCATTTCAAAACAGGGTTGTAGGAGATGATGGAGGAGAGAGGGAGAGAGAGAGAAAGAAAGAGAGAGAGAGAATTGGAAAGCAGATAGGGTGAGACAATCTAGAGAAAGAGAGAGAGAGAAAGTGAAATAAAGATAGAAAAAAGAAAGAGAGAGAGAGAAAAAGAAAGAGAGAGTGAAATAAAGATAGAAATAAGAAAGAGAGAGAGAGAAAAAGAAAGAGAGAGTGAAATAAAGATAGAAAAAGAAAGAAAGAGAGAGAAAACAGAGAGAGTCAGAGGATGGAGTGTGCATAAAATGTTATTTTATTTTATGCAAGTAAAATGTACCAGAGTTATAGGCAGCACTCCCAAATCATTTTCTAACCGGCCGGGCCTGCTCATGTGACAAAAAAAGGCAAGATCTAAAAACAACCGAAGCTAAAAATGTCGATGCACGAAAATTAGGAAACCCAGAGAACCATGTTTTATGACGAGAAATAATGAAAATTGAGTGATCTTTGGGTCGAAAGCGAAGCAATATATTCGGGAAAGCGTTTAGACAAAATTGACATTTCTTTTTACTGTCATATTTGTTTTTATTTCTTGCGCTAGTAAATTATTTATAGCCCTTGTCAGTATTAGTGTGGGGGTGACTTTTGGTGGCGCTTTCTAATACGGTTCTTTTTTTATCTCCTGCTTTCGAGAAGGGAAAATAACATCAAGTTTATTGTGTAACAGAGGAAGGGATATAATTAATTATGTTTGAGGAATTTTTTTTTTTCTTTAATTTTTCCGAAAATGGGAGAACAAAAATGAAATGAGGGTTGATGTATGCTATCAGAGAGATAGACGAGCTCGCAGTGAGAAAAAAAAATGGAGAAAAGAGGACATACTTAAAATTAATAATAATAAATGTCTCAATCTCAATTAATTCATGTACCTACATATTGTTTTTAAAACATATGTGCGTACTGTGTATGTATGTACATAAAAAAAATGAGTGAAAAAAAAATAATAATAGTAATAATAATGATAATGATAATCTTGATGTTACAATTCCTTTAGATGAAAACCTACATACTGCTTACATGGAGAAAAAGAGGAAGTACGAAGACCTTAAGTTCAAACTGGCCCGAATCCACAACTTGAGCTCCGTACTAATAATACCTATTGTAATAAGTTCCAACGGATTGGTGCACAAGAACTGTAAATCCCAACTAGAACAGTGTGGCCTTAAAAACATTGAATACCTGATCGAAACATCACAGAAGTCCGTCATTCTCTCCACAACATCTATCATCCGTAAATGCCTCAATATTAATTAATTTATGTACATATTGTTTTTAAAACCTATGTATGTATGTATACCTCAAATAAATGAGTGAAATCTTTAAATAATAGTTATAATAGGTAATCTAAGAAGGGCAAAGCATAAATTAATAAAGCTATTAAGCAGAGGATCTGATGGAAAATAGAAAGATATGGAAGGAAAGGATTTATGAAACAAATGCCAACCACAAGTAGGTTTGAGAAAAGGCAGAGTAAAAGAAGAAGAAGTTGTATGCTATATGAGACATTAGAGTGCTTACAGATCCTCTTCATTAGTAAATAATGTACAAAAAATCATGGTATTCATACTCAGAATTTCATAAATTCATACTCAGGAAGTATGTAAGTATTCTTCATAAATTCATCTGCTAAGGTCATTCTTATAAAGAAAGAATAGCTTCAGATCCACAATATTCATTTCCTAAGGTCATTCTTATAAATACCACCATGAGATCCCCAGAATACAAAGATAGAATCAGACAGACTCTACCCACAGCAGTACCCACCATATCACAGCAAGAATATACAGTATGAAGATATTATTATGTACATGTATTATTAATATAATATACATAAAAAAATATACAGGGTGTCTCTAATTGCGTCACCAAAAGACTAGAGGTGATACAACTCGTATAGTGCAATCAAATCTGTTTTAGAGTAATAATTTCGGGAGTCTAAAAAGATTTTTGTTTAAAAAGATTCTTGTTGACCATCGGTTTTACGATTTTCTAAAATGCTTCAGATTTTTTGAATTTGGGTTTAACGTTGCTTTCAACTGCATAGTCATATCCGACGGGGTGTTACCCTCTATTCGTTTACATAATTGTATTTCTTAATATTTTCTAAGATAAAACATAAAAAAATCTTCATCTTTCAGGATTCTGGCACATTGACCATCTCTGCTGAACAATTTCCTCGCTGAATGCTGTTGTGCACTGGTAGTCAAGTGGTTAACGCGCTAGTCTGGTAATCCAGGTAGCGTAGGGATACGTTGGTTCGCATTCCACACAGTGCATGAATTTTACCTCATCAATTTGAAGAGTGTCCCTGAATTTTACCTCATCAATTTGAAGAGTGTCCCTGAATTTTACCTCATCAATTTGAGATAACATCAGGAAGTTTTAAATTCCATCTGTTTATGACCAATAATAAGACTCTGAGGGTTAGTGGT
>CM044961.1:9192093-9378450 GCA_024516035.1 Bactericera cockerelli | reverse complement strand
TCTCTGGTTCATCCTTTTCTTGAATATCACTTCTTGATTCTTCTTCGGTTTCATTGCTCTCAGTTATACATATGTTTGGTTTGATGAATTTTTCATTTCTTCTGTATACCGCTCCATCTTCATCTTCTACTTGATATGAACGTTTTCCCTCACAACTAATAACTTTTCCTCTTTCCCATTTTTCATCTTCAATTTTCTTCTTGTACCAAACCTGTTCACCTTCTTGTAGATTTCTTCTCTTCACACAGCTTCTATTGTATACCTTTGCTATTCTGTTTCTATTTTCATTGATTTTTTCTTCACATTCTTTAGAGTTAATCATTTCTTGATATTTATTCCAGTTTGGGATCTGACATCTTAGCCATCGACACATCATTCTTTTGGCAGGGCTCATATTTGTTTTATTTGGAGTATTCCTAAATACGAGCAACATCTTATAAAAATCTTCATTTTCTTCTATACTTTTTTTTATCATCTTTTTTATTATTTTTACAGATGCTTCTGCTTTACCATTACTTTGAGGGTAGTATGGACTTGATGTTATATGTTCAAATTCCCATTCTTTACTGAACATTTTAAATTCACTTCCAGTAAAATTTGTTGCATTATCTGTTATTACTTTTTCTGGTATTCCATATCTGCTAAAATTTCTTTTGCACATAAGAACTGTTGTTTTTGGAGTTAGATCATGAATTTCATCGATTTCAAAAAAATCTGAGTAATGATCGACTGTCACCAAAAATTTTCTTTGTTTTCCTTTGATATTTATTTCAAATACATCCATACTTATTTTTTCAAATGGATATTTTGCTACATCATGAGACATCATTTCTAGTCGTTTCTGATTTTCGCCAAATTTAGCACATGTTTCACATCCTTTCACAGTATCTTCAATTTCTGATAACATATTCGGCCAAAATACTGCTTCTTTTGCCAATTTCTTTGTTGCTTCAATACCAAGATGACCACTGTGTATTTTCTTCAAAAATTCTTGTCGTAGTGATATGGGAATTAAAATTTGATTATTTTTTAACACGACTCCATTTTCTATGACTAAATCCATTCGAAAATTCCAGTAGCATTTTAAGTCTTCACTGACTTGATTCTTGTTTTCGGGCCATCCTCTGAGGATTTGTTCTTTGAGTTTCTTTAACTGACCATCTTTCATAGTTTCTGCAATTATTTTTTCAATTGATTGATCACTTATTTTAACACTTCTGTCATCAGTATAGTATATACCAGTGTTCAATTCATCCAATACATGTACTTGATCAAACATAACAGTATTAATTTCATATATGTCAATTTGTTTTTCTTGGTTGCTCATGCTCTCCGGTGCACGTGACAACGTATCTGCCAAGTACATTGTTTTTCCACTTTTATATTTAACAATAATATTGTATCGCTGTAATGAAAGGATCATGTTTTGTAGTCTCTTTGGAGATTTCAATAATGGCTTCTTAAAAATGCTCACTAAAGGACTGTGATCGGTTTCAATTGTTACATTAGATCTTCCACAGATATACTGATCAAAACGATTACAGGCAAATACGATGGCTAGCATCTCTTTTTCTATTTGTGCATAGTTTCTTTGAGTTTCTGTGAGAGTTTTTGATGCATAGGCCACAGGAACATTGTCTTGAATTAAAGCACATCCCATTGCAAATGATGATGAATCGGTCTGAATGGTAACTGGTTTTATAGGGTCATAATATTTTAACAATGTTGCATTAGCAATATTCTTTTTAATATTTTTGAAACATTCTTCTTGTTCATTTTTCCATACAAACATTTCATCTTGATGTGTTATTTTTCTCAAGGTTTCACTGATATCTGATAGATTCTTAATGTATCTCGAAAGGTATGTCACCATTCCTAGAAATCGGAATAAATCTTCTTTGCATGTTGGTTTGGGCATATTCAGTATGGCGGATACTTTTGATTCATCTGGTTTCACTCCATTTTCAGTTAGTATGTGACCGTAAAATTTTATTTCATTTTTACATAGTTTTGTTTTTTCTTTATTTAATTTGACATTTGCTTTGTCTAATTTTACGAACAAATTTTCCAAATTTTTATTATGATCTTTTTGTGCTTCTTGATGTGTATTATCATATCCAACAATAAGTATATCATCTGCTAATACATGAATACCTCGCAATCCATTAGTTATCTCCAACATCTTCTTTTGAAATATTTCCATTGCAGTTGATATTCCGAATGGTAGTCGAAGATATCTATATTTGGCAAATGGAGTCCAAAAAGCTGTCATTTTGCTGCTTTTTTCAGATAATTGTATCATCCAAAATCCTTTTTTAGCATCCATTGTTGAAAATACTTTTGCATTATTCAGCTCTGGAAGAATTTCATCAAGTGTAGGTAACTGTTGCTTTGTATCTTTCAATGCTGTGTTCAAATTACTAGGATCCAGACAAATTCTCAATTTTCCATTTTTCTTTACCATTGTGAGGTTACTTATCCAGTCTGTATAACCTTCTTCCTCAATTATTATTCCTTGTTGAACCATATCATCTAGTTCTTTTCTCAATTCATCTTTTAGTGCTACTGGTATTCTTCTAGGAGCTTGCCTCACAGGGACCACTTCATTAGTCAATTCCAAATCGACTTCTCCTTTTATCTTCCCCAAACCTTCAAAGACATGACTGTATTTCTTCATAATATTTGCTGTGGACATAGGAATATTACTATCAAGTGGTTTTGATTCTTGTTCTTTTACTTTATTACAGTAACTAATGAGTTTTAATTCATCACAAGCTTGAGCAGATAACAGAGGACAGTGTTCATATTCAACAACTATGAAATCGAGGCAAAATATTTTATTTAGTCTGCGTATTTTCAGGGCATAAATACCTCTAGGTTTTATCTGGGTACCTCCAAAAGCTCTCAATATTGTGTAACAAGGTTTTAATAACACTTTGGTTTTGTTTATAATTTTTAACAGATTCTTTTCACCGATTATGTTACAGGAGGCTCCAGTGTCAAGCTGACATTTGACATCACATACCTGACTTTGATCATTGATCACTTGCAGTGTTGTAAAAACACCATTCTTGCTTGTGTTTTCAATTTTCAGAATTTCATCTTGGTCACTTTCTTTGCCATTTTCATAATATTCAATTTGTTTTACACTGAGTTTCTTTCTACATACACTCGCAAAGTGTCCAGTTTTGTGACAGTAATTACATTCTTTTTCTTTAGCAGGACACATCTTCAAGTCTGAATGCCAATTATTTCCACAAAAATTGCACTTTTTATTTTCTTGTTTGACATACTTTTTATTATTCTTTGTGTAAACTTTGTTGATGTTATTTGTCACATCTTGCATGCAGCTGATTTGTTGTTTCATTTCTTCACTTCCAATGCACATTTGCATTGCATCATTTAAGTTCATATTTTTCTTGAGCCACAATTTTTCTCGCATGTTTATGTCTTTGATTGAACAAGTTATTTTATCTAAAAGAAGTTCTTCTTCCATTTGCTTGTATTCACATAACTTCACCTTTGATTTTAGTTTCATGAAGTATTCTCTGTAATTTTCATTGTCTTCTTGTTTAATACAATTGAATATATATCTTTCGTATCTGACATTCACCTCTTGACAAAGTTTTTGTTCCAAACTTTTTATAATGTTCTCAACCGTTTGTTTTTCTGGGTCTTCAATAAGTTTATAAATCATCTTGCTGGCTTCATCACCAATAATTGTCATCATCACTGATACCTGAACATTCATTTCTTCTTTGTTTAATCCACTTGATACCGCATAATTGTTAAACATTCTTTGAAAATGGTGAATATTTTCTTTCATGTTACCCTCCAGACTCAACACACTCGGGACCGGCACGTTCCGTACGCTCGTCACTCTCAGTTTGCTGTCTCTGTCTGGTTGGTTTTCTTCCACCAAATTTTGTTTCAAAGTCTTCATTTGTTGTTCAACTAATGTCTTCACCATCTCCTTCACTTTCTCATCGAGTTTATCCATGATCACAAGTAATCGAAAAACAAAATAATGCTATCACACAATTTTCAATGGAAATTCACTAATTTCAGAAAAATTTTCAAACACCATGACACCATATTTTAAGAAGTCTTAGTAAGTTTATTTATCGAATGACTACTGTAGAATGACTACTGGCTCATCAATCTCAACATTACATCAAAGCGGCCACCACGGAATGGCCAATACCAACAGTATGTTTGTGTTGTGACACTAATTAGAAAAACTTTAAATTGAAACCATCATGAGTAAAAAAAAAAGATGACATCGAGAGAATGACAGAGACAAGAGAGATAAAGAAAGAGAGTGAGAGAGAGAGAAAGAGAGAGAGAGAGAAAGAGAGAGAAAGAAAGAGAGAAAAAGAAAGAGAGAGAGAGAGAGAGAGAGAGAGAGAGAGAGTACAAAAAAACTAATTCCATAAAATTAAAAGTCATAAAATTCTTCTCATGTCTTCTTCATCCTCATTATTTCCAAAATTCTACTTCTTGTTAAAGGGATGGTTCCAATGTCAACGGCCTTGGGGGCAGTTCAGTTGTAGCCTATATTAGATTTTTTTGTCACTTTAAGTATAGGGAAGCCAGCGTCGATAGCGTGTTGAATGCACCGGTTCTCGTAGGATCACCGAACTTAAGCAACATCCAGCGAGGTGAAGATTTCGTGATGCTGGCATTCCGGCCCAACCCGGTCTGGGTGAGGTTAATGTAGGTAGCAGGTTTGTGAGATTTAATACGAGTGGAGGGTAACACCCCCGTCGTGATATGACCATGCAGTTGAAAGCGACGTCAAACCCAAAATTAAAAAAAAAGTATAGGGAAACACTACACAAAGACTATAAACCTATGAGGTTATTAATTAGCTGAATTTGTCCAAGTACAACTTCTCACATATCTATTTTCACTGATTAAAATAGAGAAGTTGCCGTTGCCGCCCCCAGTAGCTTGATCAATAATCAATAATGCGTTGGACTTGTAATCTGGAGCTCGGTGGTTCAAATCCCAAAATCAGTGATTGTCTCACTGAACTTATAGTTATAAATATAGATGGTAAAAAAAACTGTACATTTTAAATAAAACATAATTAATATTTGTACGAGTATATATTCCAAAAAAGATGGCAATAGACAGAATAGAAGCTAAGGACCCTAGTGGTCTGTAGAAGCTGTTTAGAAAATAAGTAAAAGTGTAGGTATATTAAAAAAAAAACACTGCCAATTACGGACACAATACTTCCTCGTGATTGTTTCACATTGTAAACACGTGCCAATTTTGAGATTTTATACAAAATTACTTGTATCTCCAAAACGACTAAACCGATTTTCTTCAAATTTATTTTATATGGTAAAATATTGTTTTTTCTACATTCTAGATTCTACAAAAAATTCTGTATCGGCAAGTCGTGGTCCTTATTTTTTGACTTTTTTGTCCAAAATTTCGGATTTTCTTAAAAATCAGAGTCAAATTATAATTAATTAAAAAGTAAATATAAAAAGCCTATGTTAAATAATAATATGCATAACCATACAAAATTTCATCAAAATCGGGTGTACCGTTCACGAGATATAAGCGTTTAAGTAAAAAGTTAGTGGTCAGGCGCATGGTCTCTTTCACCAAGAACCGCTAGTACGAATTCGATGAATTTAAAATGGGACCATCTACAGAATGTCTCCTAGATGTGTGCAAAATTTCATCAAAATCGGTCGAGTAGTTTCCGAGATTTGCGCGTTACAAGGAATCGTTTTAACAGACCGACAGACGGACACAAAACCAAATTTGCTCAGGAGGTTATGAAACGTCCAGAAATATGAAAAAATTGAAATCGGAGCAAAAAAATATTTTTTTTTTACAAAAACGAACACAATACTTCCGATTTCTAATATTAGAAATTTCTCGGAAGTAATATGGAGAAGCATTACCAATTGGGTAATTTGACCAACTTGTAGAGAAACAAACGGGAAACCATGTCTCTCTTCGAGTAAGGCATGTCTCTTCGAGTAAGCAATGGGAAAGTCCTGAATTTCTCAATCCCCATTTGGTAAGAACTCGATACAATCCTGAATTCTGAGGATGTTTGAGAGATACATCAAGAACCCGATGCAAGAGAGAGAGAGAGAGAGAGAGAAAGAGAGACATTCCAGTTGAAATATTTAAATATATTCACAGAAACCTTCAGGTCGCCATATTGGATTGTTGTGTTGGTTTCAACAGTATTTTAAATTGTCAAATTTTTTCCCATAAAGAGAACTGTCAGCATGTAAACATTTTTACATATACCTACCTACAAGATTCTGAGGACAAGTATTTTAGTGAGAGAATAAACTAATTGAATTTATGGACATTGGACATAGACAATTTGGACACGTATAGTTTATTATATTTTTTTTTCTCTCTCATTTTTTCTCTCACATTCACAACCTGTCATATATTCATGCTTTTTTTAAAATCACTTTAAAATATTTGCTGGACTAAAAAAAAAAAACATGAAAAATAATAATTGGATAAAATATCTCTAAATATAAAACTCAAATCTGTGCGTGTCTGACTGGCTCCTTTTAGGAATTGTCTGTTTACATTACCACAGCCCAAACGGTAACCGATATTGAAATTTTCATGAGAGTAAATCCCCCCCCCCTTAACCACTGTCAAACTACCTAGAAAATTATCAAAATTAATTATCTACTTCCATTTTCAAGTAGGACACCATCAGCCACGGGAAAAAACCTTAACCGCGACAAAGTGCCGAGTTTTAGCTAGTGTATGTATAAATTTATATAAAAATATTAAAATATTAATATAATAATGATACTCTTCAGTGGAAGGTAACAAACAGGCGAGGTTAATGTTAAATCATTTTCTACCACCTAACCCTCATAAAATAGTTTATCATATACGAGTATGTAGGTACTCGTACGTTGATTTGAAAAACCGACCTTAGTAGCTAGCTTAGGAGGTAATTAAAAAAAAATTATATTATTCTCTTGATGTAAATAAATTTGCACATTTTCAATTCAATTCAATTCTTTAACATTAATATTCTTCATTACAATCTTTTCTTGTTCCAGAGAGCCATAGTTGTTCACTGCCATATTTTCACTATGCGTACATGATAAAAGCCTTCCTGAAATCAGAGAGAAAGAGAAATCAATTCATTGGTAAGTTGATCACAAAATAAATATTCAATATTTAGATAGGTATGTGTAATACTATGTTAATATTTATAGAAATTTTGGCTAATTTGTATGTTTATATAAAAAAAAATACTTTCTATACACCCATAATTGCTATAAGGTATATCTCTATATATAAATGTCAAAGACACTCACTGACCACTGACCACTGACTGATCATCGCTCTACAGCTCAAACCGTAAGTCCTAGGAAGCTGAAATTTGGTAGGTAGCTTTGTCTTATAGTCTAGATGTGCAATAAGACGGGATTTTTCGAAACTCCCACCACAACACCTGCCATTGACGAAAAAGGATTTTTTGCTTTCACGGCCATGCCTCGGCCCGCAAAGCGGGCGACAGCCCGCTAGTATAAAGTAAAAATTAAGTTATCATATTTGTGTTAATCACATTGTGATATCACAATCACTCAAACTCGCTTTACTTGGGCTAACTTGGGACTCTTTGCTTAACTTGGGACTCGAACCATCGACCTCCAGGTTACAAGTTATCGATGAAGCTACTAAGGTTAGTTCACAACAAATGATATAATATAGAACTCTTAGCTTTAATAGCACGCTCGGCCGGTACTAAGCACCTGCGGAACTACAGCACCCCTAGACGAAAGAGAAAAAGAGAAGATTTTCTCAAGTCCTAGCTCGTACACAATGAAAATTATCACACATTTCTGGAATAATTATTGCTTGATAATTATGATTGGCATGGACAACAATTTCAAACTCTTTATATACCGAAAAAGCGACTCTACAAATCCCATTTTAGTCCGGTTTATGTGGCAGCACCCCCAACACATTTTCCCACAGGCCGCGCCTGGTTAATAGGTACCAACTTGGGTAGGTATACCTAGGTACCTATTAACCAGAGTTGGGTGGAAGAGATTGCCACAGGCAATAACCCCGCCCTTTAGATAGGACATTAATTTTCTCTTTTTTGTTCTTGTATCTTTGTTCAATCTTTTTGTTTTTTTCTTTATAATTTCATTGTATTTTACTGTATATATTTTTGTTCTACCTAATAAAGCTTACAATAATAATAATAATAATAATAATAATAATTTGGCGATGTTAATACTTGAATTTCACATTCCCCTTGTGGTCCCTAGCAAGATCCACAACCATATGGAAAGGGGCGGGTCCCTAAGGGCCGCTACAGGAAGTGCCAACAGGAAACACCCGGTGTGGAAATTTCGGGGCCCCAGTGAAGGAAACGACATCTGGCTCTGAGAATAAAACTTCAACTATAGTTAGGACTAAGATGTCTCTCTTATTTTATATTAGGTAATTAGACATCTTTTATCTTCAATCGAGCCAAAAATAAAGACACATCTCCACATCTGAACATCAAAAGGATCTTCGCTTTTGATGTTAAAACTTCTGCTTGGGACAAGGACTCTGTTTAAATAAATGTTCATTAAAAAATACTTCAGCAAAAGTGTCCCGCACAGTAATTATGTCATCCAAGGAACCCCTAATAGCCCTAGAATGATGAATTAGATGTCCGTACCATATTTTTCCTGTAAAAATTTAAATAAACCAGAATTATTTAGTTATGGACTATTTAATATTTTTAAATAAAAAATTCTACTCTGGACTCTGGGGCATAGTAACATGGGTACAATACCTAATATTTTCATGTCCTATAACATGGACGAGATATTTTACTTGTGAAAACATGTTCTTGTAAAAAAGTAAACCGGAATCGTTAACCCGGTGTCAGTACGGTTCGGTTTTGTAACGTATCCAGTACACGGTAACGTACACGGTTGTGAGAGAAATCTCTCACAACCGTACTGATTACGGGTTAAATTCATAGAAATGACATAATATCAATATGTACAATTGTACATATATTATGGACAATTGTACATAGTTATATATGATTGCAAAGGTAAAGTGTAATGACTATTCAAAAGTTATCATATTTGTGTCAGTAGGTAATCACTTTCGTGATCACAACTACTCAAACTCACTCTCCTAAATCTATGCTGGACTTGGGACTTGAACCACCGACCTCCAGGTTACAAGTCCGCCGCCTTGTCGATCAAGCTACTGTGGTCGGTGAATATAATTACTAATCATTTATTTGTTATTTCACTGCATCTTTTATTTCTCACCAGTTCAAATTCAATCAAGCAAATAAATTCATCGTTAGCTAATTTTGTAAAAAAATATCTGAGATTCTTATTTTAAATTAGTCCTAATAAATTTAATTAAAATAGAGCTAAAAAAGAAAATGACATGAAGGTCGTTAAATGTTTCCAAATTTATAATTAAGTTGAGAAATAATTTACAGCTCTAAGAATAAGAGGAAAAAATAATAAAAATCATTGGTTTCAACATGTTTTTTTCCAAGTTCATATTTCTATTTCATTATAAAAATGAGTTTCGTAGATGTTAAGATTACATCTGGGACTATTTCGGGGACATTAAATTTTTGGGGGCCGCTTTTTGTGTCCCTAATCAAGATTGGAAACAAATATGGTGGTGTTGAAAGAAGGAGGCCATTTTGAATGGCTCAAAATCCTTGAATATTATAATATGAGTAGTTGTACCTATTCTTATTAGTATTGTTATACACATTTTACTATGTTTAATTTTTTATGTCAATTAAAGTCTGTATTCCTGGTATGACCATTTGACCATGCAGTTGAAAGCGGCGTGGAGTTGAATAAAAAAAACCTGTATTATATGCCTATTTTTTTATTTATCGAAATTGTGTTAGAAACATTGTTTTTTTAGAAACAACTGGCATTTCCGGCCCTGCTGGTAGAGGTCAATGTGGGTAGCTGGTACGATTCCCAGCAAATGGAGGGTAAAACCCCCGTCCTAATCCAGGACGTACGTTAAATCAAATAGAATCGTTGGCGTTAGGAAGGGCATCCAGCCGTAAAAAAATGTGCCAAACCAACCAACCTCAACCATGAAGTTGAACAACATCGACCCTGTTCAAGCGGGATAAGACAGAGTAAAAGAAGAGGAGATTAAAAATGGACTTCCAAAAATGTCCAAACACTCCTCAGCAACAAAACCTCCTTGAGAGTTCATCGGCCCCAGATTAACAACCTTCCTAATTGACCCTTATTAACCCACACAGAGCTTGATAGATATTTAAATTAGGTTTTATTGTGTCCTGAAATAACCCTATCCGTGATTTACATTTGAAAAGGCTCTCTCAAACGACTTGTGAGCGGTTCCCAGTCGTAAACATCTTTCTTTTTAAGAGCCAAATAAAAACGAAAGTGATTGTAGATTGTTATCCTGGTAAGTTCCTGTTTTCGTGTTACCTTATTTCAACATCGTATGTTGCAAGCAAATAATGGCCTCAGCTATTCAGGTCAATACTAGAGCTTTATAAATCACTGGCAATAAGCACTCATGACAGTAGAATTCTATTACTGATGTTTACTATAAAATCTACAGATAGATATAGAAATATACGAGGTATAAAAATAAAATGTATAAGGTTTTAGTATATCTACTAGTAAGTATACTTATGACATATACTACTGACATATATTATTATTGTGTGTAAGGCTGGTTTCCGAGCATGAGCACCAAAAGCAATGCGGCCTATTCGCAATGTTTCATTCCCCGCACTTCCTTTAGAATCAAATAACATATAATAGCAGGACAAGAAAGTAGTTTTTGGGTTCAACTATGGATTTTTTCAATTCTCAAGGACCATAATATAGTAGCAATGTCGAATCCAATCAAATCTATTTTTTTTTTTACATAACCCCGATTAGGATTCCTTGATTGCTGCACAATTTATAATGATAATAAAGAACTCTTTAGTGGAAGGTAACCACCAGGCGAGGTTAATGCTCAAAGCATTTTCTACCACATAACTAACCCTCAGAGTCTTATTATTATGCGGTCACAAACTCAAATTAATGAGGAAAAATTCATGCTTTGGATCGGATTCAAACCAATCCCTAATACGCTACCTGGATTACCAGAGTAGCTCGTTAACACTTGACTACCAGTGCACACATTTTGAGGCACCTAAACCAACAGTCTTCAATTGATGAGCAACCTTTTATCATTCAAATCAGTCTACAAGACCATACACGTTAGAGAATGGGCTGTAGGGTCAACAACTTTTGAGCGTCAAATCTCTCGGCTCACGCAACAGCGCTGTGACCTTTACGCAATATTATGGACATCTCAGTGGACATCATAAACAAAGGAATTTTCCAAGGCTGCGCCCTATTCAAATTGGGCCCTTGTGACCCTGATCCCTTGTGTTGTGGGTTGAATCGGTGGGTATTTACATAAGAATGGGATGTTTATGTTTTGCTTTTTATGTTATTGATATTGTTGTTGTTTTGTTTGTGTTCTTGTTAGCCTTTGATAGTTTGTTGTTCTATTAGCGAGGGAAGGAGTTGTACTTATATCAAGGTTATGTCTATTTTGTGTTGTACTATAATTAGTGTCTAACTAAAGGCTAAGTCTAAAGGTTCATCATCAGTGTCTATACAGGGTGTCCCGTATACAGATGCAAATATTTTGAGGGTAGGTTCAGGCCACCGTGGACTATCACATGAGCGAAACTTGCAGTGGGGCATTTTGCTTCGTTAAAGAGTTATGGCCAAATCCCTGTTTTTCCCACAGGTCTAGAGGTCACTTAGATCGATGCACGTTTTTAAAGAAATGATAGCCAATAGGTAATTTTTGACTTCATGTATGGATAGTCATGCATATTTCTCTTCAAATGCAGTTGGTTTCATAAAAAAATATTGAAAGACCAGAGAGATATTTAATCATAAGTTCAATAGTTTTCTAAAATTTGATTTTTCCCTTTTTTCCCTTTCGTGAATTTAGAGTACTTCTAAAATTGCAATTCTGCGTATCACAAGGTAAAAAAATACCCTTTGCTATTTTGTTTCAATAAATACAAAGTTCTTTCAGACGCGTGAAGGAACGAATGAGATACGCCTTCTTAAACGGCACTAGATGGAGAGAAACACATCTTTCCAATTTTGAATCTGGGCGCTATAGCATTTTGAAGAACACTCGATGCCTGAAGCGATCTGTGTGACCATTTTTGTGCCAACTGCAAATTATAATTGAAAATTTTCTGAGTACAAATAGTTCTAATAACCAACTATATCAATCAAATATAGTTAAAATAACAAGGTGATCAATTTGTTCGATGGAAGAGAAAGCCACAAGCTTTAACCTCGCCCTTGGTTCGCTACATATTCTTTGGGGTTCTTTTTATTTCATGTCCTGTGTTGCAGAATGTATCATATTTGTAGTTTATCAATAAAGTATTAATAATAATAATAATAGTAACCTTAAGGTTGTATGTTCGAGTTTTACCCAAGGTTAATTTTCGGCACTATTTGTTATGTTTTCGATATCATGATTGTGATAAACACAAAAATGATATTTTTAATTTTACTTCTAAAAATAAAATCATGTGTCTTTCTCCATGTGTATTCTTTGTCCATAATTATACCACTGGTTGCTGCTTTCGTTGCAGCCTCTCTCATTTTTCCTCATGATAACCCTGTGACCCCGTAACCCATTCACATAAAAGTTCACACCGACCGACCACTGTGAATGATCAATTTCCCTCTGTTAAACATTCCAGTGCAGTGTATTTATACCTCAAATTACGCGCCAATTCTGTTAAAATTAAGCCAACTTTGAATTTTCCATCATGATTCAGAAGTGTTTTTTGAGCTTTGTGTTTACTGCGTTCCATGATCTTTAAAGTAATATAAATGAACTTTCTTTTTTCTAAAACTAAACATAATAGGGTATTTTTTTAACTAGTGATACGCAGAATTGCTATTGTAGAAGTACTTTAAATTCACCAAAGGGAAAAATGGGAAAAATCAAATTTTAGAAAAGTATTGAACTTATGATTAAATATCTCTCTGGTCTTTCAATATTTTTTTCATGCAACCTACTGCATTTGAAGGGAAATATGCATGACTATCCATACATGAAGTCAAAAATTACTTACTGGCTATCATTTCTTTAAAAACGTGCATCGATCCAAGTGACCTCTAGACCTGTGGGAAAAACAGGGATTTGGCCATAACTCTTTAACAAAGCAAAATGCCCCACTGCAAGTTTCGCTCATATGATAGTCCACGGTGGGCTGAACCTACCCTCAAAATATTTGCATCTGTATACGGGACACCCTGTATAACTGTAGGATCATCCGCTTTCATCCTACAATATCCGAGTTGTTTTTTCTTTGACTTTTCTTTCAAAGATGGTAGGACATACATAATTATGTATAGTAGGTACTAGGTATCAGGCGCGGCCGATGGGAAAATATTTTCAGGGTTCTGCCACATGAAAAGGGAAGGAGGAGAAGAGAGAAACTGAAATGATGACTGCGAAAGAAAAAAAAACCCAAAAGACAAGAAATAAAAAGAAGTAAAAAAAGGCGAAATAAGAAATTAAAAAAAAATCTAGCGTTGTTTGACACTCAATAAATGTGATCTCTCTGGTTTCCACAAACAACTTTTCTAATTCCTCCTTGATACTTTCATTTATTTATCAACCCTTTCATGTATAATGATGAGGATCTCTTTATGGGAGCCATCATTACCGCGAAGCTATGGCTTAAACCAGAAGTACGCCATAAACTTGTCTCCATAAACACCATGAGAGAGAGAAGGATAGAGAGTGAGAGAGAGAGAAAGAGAGAGAAAGAGAGAGAGAAAGAGAGAGAGAGAGAGAGAGAAGAAACAACCACCACAAAAAGGAACAAGCTCTGAGAAAAATATATAAACGCCTCAGAAAACACGAGTGAAAAAGGGAGTGTTTTTATATACATTAAAAAAAATGTTCTTTTAAAACTTTTGAAAGCTTTCTTGAAAAGTCTGAAGAACTTTTCTCCCTCACTTGATTGAGATTTTGGTGGTAATGTTTGTTGAACCTTATTTGCAAAATGAATTGTTTTTATAGTTGTTCGGTTGTTCTTCAATATCAAATTCGGGTTCTCCAAATCTTGGGTGTTCTGCCAATCTTTTAACCTATTTCAAGTAATTTGTACTAAAACTCTGTTCTAAAATCCTTGCATCTAAATTTAACCCTTCTTTAGCTTACGGTCCACAAAAACAACTACAACCAATTTACAATGCTAAACATGCATTGTAAAATCCTACTATGAAAACAATCCATCAATTAGTATTAATATCAATTCTATCAATAATAATAACTCTCTTTAGTGGAAGGTAACCACCAGGCGAGGTTAATGCTCAAAGCATTTTCTACCACCCCACCCTCAGAGTCTTATTATTATGTGGTCACAAAATCAAATGAATGTGAAAAAATTCATGCACTGGGTGGGATTCGAACCAACGGATCCCCACGCTACCTGGATTACCAGACTAGCGCGATAACCACTTGATCAATAACTTTTGACACTTAAGACTGACTGACTTAAGACTTAAGATCGCCGGCGGGGCAGGATTTTTTCTGCTCTGTACTTGGGTGTTCGGGGCCACTCATACCTCGTGAGGAAAAATGAGTACCTGTTTTTAATGTGAGCAGTGACCAGTGGCCGAATTATAGGCAAAAATAAGATATTAGGATATTAAAAATACGGAAAATTCCTATAATTCTGATCTACCCACTAAAGTTGTGATATAACAACACAAAGAAACTCATTATTATTATTGTAAAGGAAAACTAAAAAGCCGAGTAAACAATATGCTTCTGAAAGTTTTATTAGCATGCCAATAAAAAATTTAAACCCTGCAGTTTCCTGGTACATTTAAACCCGGTACATTTTAATGCTTTAATTCTAAATGCATTCTGCTAATGTTTTTCTGAAAGTTTTTTCTGTTGTTGTGTTAATCACTTTCGTGATATCACAACTACTCAAACTCGCTTTACTAAATCTAATACGCTAAAACCGGGACTTGAACCACCGACCCCCTGGTTACAAGTCCGCCGCCTTATCGATCAAGCTATACAGAGGTCTTGCTGAAAGTTTATTCAATGGGAGAGCTTTGTTAATTGTTGCCTTTCCAAAGTATGTCTTCTTAAAGTTTGCTGAAAACATCAGCTCCATCAACTTGTAATGTGTGAATATAAAGTTGTGAGAGCCGGGTGAAAGAAAAAATATCTTTAATTTCTGAAGGGTTGGGTGAAATTTTCACGGAAAATTTTGTTCAGAAATTTCCGCTCCGGCCGGGATTCGAACCCGCAACCTCCGGGTCAGTAAACAATGCTCTTTACAACTGAGCCACGGAGGTTGGCTATTAGGTTTAGGAAAAGGCAAAATATGAGAAGAAGATTTTTTTTTTTTTTAAGTGGGGTTTAACGTCGCTTTCAACTGCCATGGTCATATCACGACGGGGGTTTTACCCTCCATTCGCAGGAAACTCACAAACCTGCTACTCACATTGACCTCAACCAGCCTGAGTGGGGCCGGGAAAAGCCAGCGTCACGAGAATTAGAATTTGAATAGTCACCCATCCAAGTCTTAACCTCGCTGGATGTCGCTTAACTTCGGTGTTCTGAAGGGAACCGGTGTATTCAACATGCCATCGACGCTGGCTTGAGAAGAAGATTTGATTGCATCAAACGACAGAGAAACAGCGAGTATTAAGCTTTGATTCTAGGTCCTTACCTCGGATACCACACGGGCATATGAATCATATTAGAATACCCAGACAAATTCCTGAGAAGAGACTTGCGGCAACACTCGGATCAAAATACAGGGTGGCCACAAGTACGAGGTCTGTCCGGGACTGATTCTTCAAGAAAATTAAAGCTGACTTAAAAAACACTGCTATATTCCCAAGTCAAAGAATATCACTCAACATTATAATAACACTCTTTAGTGGAAGTTAACCACCAGGCAAGGTTAATGCCTAAAGCATTTTCTATCACCTAACCCTCAAAGTCTTAATATGTGGTTACAAACTCAAATTAATGAGGTAAAATTCATGATGCACTGGGAGGTATTCGAAGCAACGGATCCCTACGCTACCTGGATTACCATGACTAGCGCGTTAACCACTTGACTACCAGTGTACAACATTCAGCGAGGAAATTGTTCAGCAGTGATGGTCAATGTGCCAGAATCCTGAAAGATGAAGATTTTTTTTATGTTTTATCTTAGAAAATATTAATAAGAAATAAAATTATATAAAGCAATATAGAGTAACACCCCCGTCGTGATATATGACTATGCAGTTGAAAGCAACGTTTATCAATATTTTTAGCAATATTGTATTATAATATTGTAGACATACCCCATCATATACGTAAATGCAATAGTATTATTGCGTGTGTATGTATTTAAAAAAAATAATATAACAACGTTAAACCCAATTAAAAAAAAGCTGAAGTATTTCTAGAAAATCGTAAAACTGGTGGCCTACAAGAATCTTTTTCAACAAAAATCATTTCAGACTTCCGAAATTATTACTCTAAAACAGATTTGATTGCACTGTACGAGTTGTATCACCTGTAGTCTTTTGGTGACGCAATTTGAGACACCCTGTATATTTTTTTATGTATATTATATTAATAAAATATGTACATAATAATATCTTCATACTGTATATTCTTGTTGGGATATGGTGGGTACTGTGGGCAGAGTCTGTCTGATTCTATCTTTGTATTCTGGGGATCTCATGGTGGTATTTATAAGAATGACCTTAGAAAATGAATATTGTGGATCTGAAGCAATTCTATCTTTATAAGAATGACCTTAGCAGATGGATTTATGAAGAATACTTACATACTTCCTGAGTATGAATTTATGAAATTCTGAGTATGAATACCATGATTTTTTGTACATTACTTAGTTACTTACTAAAGAAGAGGATCTGTAAGCACTCTAATGTCTGCTGGCATACAACTCCTTCTCCTTTTACTCTGCCTTTTCACAAACCTACTTGTGGTTGGCATTTGTTCAATGGGTCCTTTCCTTCCATATCTTTCTATTTTCTATCAAGTTCTGCGCTTAATAGCTTTATTAATTCATGCTTTGCCCTTGTTAGATTACCTATTATAATTATTAATATCATTATTATTACTATTATTATTTTTTGTCACTCATTTTTTTTAGGTACATACATACAGACATAGGTTTTAAAAACAATATGAACATGAATTAATTGAGATTGAGACATTTTTTATTATTAATTTTATGTATGTCCTTTTTTCTCCATTTTTTTTCTCACTGCGAGCTCGTCTATCTCTCTGATACCATACATCAACCCTCATTTCATTATTGTTCTCACATTTTCGGAAAAATTAAAAAAAAAAAAAAAAAAAAAAAAAAAATATTCCTCAAACATAGGTAATTAATTATATCCCTTTCTCTCTTACACAATAAACTCGATGTTATTTTCCCTTCTCGAAAGCAGGAGATAAAAAAAGAACCGTATTAGAAAGCGCCACCAAAAGTCACCCCCACACTAATACTGACAAGGGCTATAAATAATTTACTAGCGCAAGAAATAAAAACAAATATGACAGTAAAAAGAAATGTCAATTTTGTCTAAACGCTTTCCCGAATATATTGCTTCGCTTTCGACCCAAAGATCACTCAATTTTCATTATTTCTCGTCATAAAACATGGTTCTCTGAGTTTCCTAATTTTCGTGCATCGACATTTTTAGCTTCGGTTGTTTTTAGATCTTGCCTTTTTTTGTCACATGAGCAGGCCCGGCCGGTTAGAAAATGATTTGGGAGTGCTGCCTATAACTCTGGTACATTTTACTTGCATAAAATAAAATAACATTTTATGCACACTCCATCCTCTGACTCTCTCTGTTTTCTCTCTCTTTCTTTCTTTTTCTATCTTTATTTCACTCTCTCTTTCTTTTTCTCTCTCTCTCTCTTTCTTATTTCTATCTTTATTTCACTCTCTCTTTCTTTTTCTCTCTCTCTCTTTCTTTTTTCTATCTTTATTTCACTTTCTCTCTCTCTCTTTCTTCTCCGATTCCCCCGGGCTTCTGCTGGATAAATATTTACAAGAGAAGCAAGCCTCTTCGTTAACTTTGGGAGGAAAATGGGAAAATCCTTTCCGGCTATTTCAGACTGATTCACTGATGGCAGTATTTATTTTACTTCCGAAAAATTCTAATAGTCATCATATATTTGTGTTAGTCACATTCGTGATATCACAACTACTCAAAGTCGCTTTACTAAATATATTACGCTTCAACCGGGACTTGAATCACCGACCTCCAGGTTACAAGTCCGCCGCCTTATCGAACAAGCTACTGAGGTCGGTACATTATAAAATAGGATTAAATCAAAGTTAAAAATTTCTTTATATTACAAATTGGAATTATTGTGTTTGTTTTATAAAAATAATAATATTTTTTTTGCTCAGAATTTAATTTTTTAAGGTGATAGATAGCTCTTGATAAAACAGGGAGGAAGGAATGTTATTAGGGGCGGAATAATGAAACGGGATTAAAGCTATGTTGATGGCGCGTTGAATGCGTTCTTGTAGGATCACCGAAGTTAAACAACGCCCAGAGAGGTGAAGGTTTTGTGATGCTGATGGCATTGCGGGCCAACCCAGGGTGGGTGAGGTTAATGTGGGTAGCAGGTCTGTGAGTTTCCTTGACTACCAGTGCAACGTTTCTTCTTTATTTTCTTATTAACCGTTTAAGGAAGGTTTCTTCCTTATAATACGTGGAAAACCGGAAAATGAAGGAATATGGTACAAAGTATGAAACAGCATTAAATTATAGATAAGCCATGTTATTTCACTCTCTCTTTCTTTTTCTCTCTCTCTCTTTCTTATTTCTATCTTTATTTCACTCTCTCTTTCTTTTTCTCTCTCTCTCTTTCTTTTTTCTATCTTTATTTCACTTTCTCTCTCTCTCTTTCTCTAGATTATCTCACCCTATCTGCTTTCCAATTCTCTCTCTCTCTTTCTTTCTCTCTCTCTCCCTCTCTCCTCCATCATCTCCTACAAAATATCCCTGTTTTGAAATGGACGTATCCTGTTTCTACGTAAATATATCTCCTGAATACAAATTGCATGATATCTTCTCCGATTCCCCCGGGCTTCTGCTGGATAAATATTTACAAGAGAAGCAAGCCTCTTCGTTAACTTTGGGAGGAAAATGGGAAAATCCTTTCCGGCTATTTCAGACTGATTCACTGATGGCAGTATTTATTTTACTTCCGAAAAATTCTAATAGTCATCATATATTTGTGTTAGTCACATTCGTGATATCACAACTACTCAAAGTCGCTTTACTAAATATATTACGCTTCAACCGGGACTTGAATCACCGACCTCCAGGTTACAAGTCCGCCGCCTTATCGAACAAGCTACTGAGGTCGGTACATTATAAAATAGGATTAAATCAAAGTTAAAAATTTCTTTATATTACAAATTGGAATTATTGTGTTTGTTTTATAAAAATAATAATATTTTTTTTGCTCAGAATTTAATTTTTTAAGGTGATAGATAGCTCTTGATAAAACAGGGAGGAAGGAATGTTATTAGGGGCGGAATAATGAAACGGGATTAAAGCTATGTTGATGGCGCGTTGAATGCGTTCTTGTAGGATCACCGAAGTTAAACAACGCCCAGAGAGGTGAAGGTTTTGTGATGCTGATGGCATTGCGGGCCAACCCAGGGTGGGTGAGGTTAATGTGGGTAGCAGGTCTGTGAGTTTCCTGCGATATGACCATGCAGTTGAAAGGAACGTTTAACCCAAACTAAAAACAAGTTAACATAAGCCAGACTGACCCTGAACTAGTGTTGTGGTGGCTTAGCTTAAATTTAGTCCTGTTTCTTAATTTGGCCCTTATTCTCTGAATATGGCACAGGATATGAAGAGGCAATGCAAGAGATAGAGAGAGGTCATAAATTGACATCAACATGGAGAAACTAGGAAGAGATACAACTTGATCTCCCTTGGACGCATATTTTTTTTGGGAAATGGTCTGGAAGATATTGGAGGGGGAGGAGAAGTGATATGGAAGAGAATTATAGATGGAGGAATAGCAGGAGAAGTAAGAGGAGAAGGAGGAAGAGGAGGAGAATACATTACATAAGGTATTGGATAAGGTATAGTAATGTATAATAACACTCTTAAGTGGAAGGTAACCACCAGGCGAGGTTAATGCTCAAAGCATTTTTCTACCACCCTACCTTTAGAGTCTTATTATTATGTGGTAACACACTAAAATTAATGAGGAAAATTTATACACTGGGTGGGATTCGAACCTAGGGAACGCTACGCTATCTGGATTACCTACCAGACTAGCGCGTTAACCACTTGACTACCAGTGCAACGTTTCTTCTTTATTTTCTTATTAACCGTTTAAGGAAGGTTTCTTCCTTATAATACGTGGAAAACCGGAAAATGAAGGAATATGGTACAAAGTATGAAACAGCATTAAATTATAGATAAGCCATGTTATGACCCTCAAGTCGTATATTGAACCTATCACAGCGCACTATAGCCCACGTTGAAGGACACTCTGGCTTATATTATAACTTTAATCCTGTTTTATAATTTGGATCTTCTAGGTTTTCTTTTATAAATCTTCTAGAGACCCATGAGAGAGGGAAATATGTATAAGAAAGTTGGAAATAGAAATATGAATTTGGAGGGAAAATTGCTAAAGTCAATCGATTTATTTTCATATCTCAAATCTCAAATTGAATGTTTCTATGTTAAGATTGTTAAGTTAAATTTATGGGATATAAACCATCTATTGTAAATAAATAGTTTTCACGCATCAATAAACTACATATTTCGAAATAGTCATTAAATTTTTTTTCAGATGAAACTGAAGAAAAAAAATCAATTTTGATATTTGAGCTAAAATAAACAACGTACCCAATAAGCAATTTTTATTTCAAAATTGAGAAGCGTTTCAAATTTTGTTTCAAAATATTGAAGAAAAGTCATGCTTGGATAAGTATAAATCTTGAGAAGAAGGATCCATTTTGAAGTGCCATACATCCTTTGAACAAAAGAAATTGGATATACCTACCAGTAGTCGAAATTTTTATCTTTTGTTTTGAGGGTTCGAATTTTTTTTGAACCCTAGCCACCGATTGCGATCGTCAAAGAAATTACCGGTTAGAACAGTCTTGAACCCACCCAAAATTATTTTCGAACCCTTGGTTCGAAACCATTTTAAATTATTTTTTTTTCGTCCCTTCCATCAATTTTGTCCAAATCTGATTTTGAATAATGGTTCAAACGTTCCTTTTGAATAATAGCGACACGCTCTAACAGTGAAACCACTTCAGGAAAATGTTCAAATGGGAACGGTTATCCCATAAATTACACCTTGGCGTTTTTTTTTTTTTTTTTTTTTTTTCAGACAGTAAAAGGTTTAGAGAATTTCATTTGGATAAAAATATAAATACTGGGTGATCGTATCCAACACTTTCAATTTTCGCGCGGTGAGGTTATTTTTATTATACAACACTTTATTAGATATAAATGGACATTATGTACATACACATACAAATAATTATTTTAACAGTGAAAAAAATAGAAACAATATATACCATGAAAAAGAATAGAGAATATATAAAAACATAATTATGTCCTAACTAAAGGGCAAGATTGTTGCCTATGGCAATCTCTTCCACCCAACCCTTTGGTTAATGTTGATGTACCCAGAGTATGGCTTTTTTGTGTTTCTATCGTCACTTTCAACTGCATTTTAATATCACAACGGGGGTTTTACCCTCCATTCGTTTGAAACTCACAAACCAGCTACTTAAATTAACCTCATTCAGCCTGCGTGAGGACGGGAATAGCCCCAGCATCATGAGGGTTCGAATTTCAATTTTCACCCAATCAAGTTATAACCTCGCTGGACGCTACTAAACTTCAGTGACAGAACCACAACTGTAATATATCTTTCAACGTGCCATCGACGCTGACAAAAAAAAAAAAATAATATTAATAAGTTTCCAGCGAATGACAAAAAATAAATTAATTATAATAAATTTCCAGCGAATGACAAAAAAAATAGTAATAATAAGTTTCCAGCGAATGACAAAAAAATAAATAAAATAACAATAATAAGTTCCCAGCGAATCGAGAGGTTCAAAATTCTCGGTTTCGAATGACCCATAAAAGTTGAAAAAAAACTCAACTTTAAGATAACCCTGTAGAATTTTCAAGTAGAACATCTCTGGGAGTTAATCAAACCAGGAAGTTCATAAAAATAGTAGCTGCCATTTTAAACAAAAAGGTCTCAAGCAGTTCACAAAAGAAAAACAGTGGTCCAAACAGTATTACAGCACTAATCCTAATATATTATGTAATCAAACATTCAGAAGTAGTGAAAATCCCAAATGGCAGGATTAAGTACTTGTCATGTCTCGGCTTGGTTTCGAACCCGCGTCCTCTGGATTATACCAGGGCGACGGACGGCGGACGGCGGACGACTTAACCACTGAGCTACCGACAGACTTTCCATGGCATATAGATTCATTTTTATTTATAACTTTTGGATATAACAAGGAGACGCAGGATTCGACTTTGGATATATTAGGTGTACTACAAAAGATCATCTAGATGCTTTATTGAGGTAGTCAAGTGGTTAACGCGTAGGATCTGTTTGTTCAAATACCACCCAATGCATGAAATTTTCCTCATTAATTAGAGTTTGTGACCACATAATAATAAGATTCTGAGAAAATGCTTTGAGCATTAACCTCTCCTGGTGGTTACTTTCCACTGCAGAGTGTTAAGTATTATTAAAACTAAACTAAAACTTAATTAAAACAAGCCAATGAGAAGGTATTTACTTCGAACAACCGATCTTGTGGCTCCAAGAAAAAATTGAGGCCTCTGTTTTCTAAAACTATGCAGCGGATTGGCCTTATTTTTGTATTCGAATTTCACTAACAGCCATCTGGTAAACCTCAACACGTTATGTATGCAGGGTATTATGCTACAAATACGTGTATAAAGGTGCCTACATATTCTTTATACATAAGTATAAATTTTACAGATAAGGCCGAGTTAAGTGCACTTCACAATTTATGTACTTTGTAGTGCCTAAGTATATAAAGTGTATGTACATGCTCACGTAGCATATACTTAGGCTTGAGCGTGTCTTCTAAATGTAAGTGATTAAGCCTATGTACTTTTGACTACATATGTATGAAAAAATGTATATAATCTTAACTTTGTCTCTCTCTATCTATCTCTCTCTCTTTCTCCCTCTGGTATGCCTATTCCTTCAGTGTAAACTATGTTTTTTCTTTTATGTATTCTAAATCTATGTATACATTTTTTAAAGGAATTATATATTTATGTTATGTACATGTTTATCTTTCATCTCATTTCGAAAACTATAATTTACCATAGCTCTGTTTCTTTTTATCATGAAGACGCCATTTTTCTGAAGGGGGACTTTATGTTCTGAATACCGGGTGGTGTAGACACTGCAGAAATATTTATATCAGGGCACCACAGAATTTTTTTTGAGAGTAGTTCAAATATATTGGTAGTAACATAATTAAAACAATTTTAAAAATTAAAAATAAGAAAAATAAGGGTTCGGTGGAAGAGATTGCCATAGGCAATAACCCCGCCCTTTAGTTATGGATATCTGTATATTTTTTTATCTATTATGTTGTTTATTTCTTTCTTGTTTATATTTATACTGTCAATTTTGTATTTTAATTTTATCATTATTTGTTTGTACATTGGTCCTTATAATAAATAATAAAGAAGAATAATAAAATGTCGTTAGTTAAATAAATTAAATTATATTGAATTTCAATTTGATCTTTTAATATTCAAATGGAAAATGCGGCAGCATCTTTTGCCAGTACCAAATGCTGCCCAAATGAAGGAATTGGAATTTATTTTTAAAAAAATATTGTTTTTTATTATGAAAAAAAAATCACGTTTCAAAATTATACCATCAATCATTAAAATAGCCATGAATTCACTTGAAATCCAAACCTCACTGTATGCTGCTTAACTTCAGTGATAGAACGGAAGTTAAAATGTCATGTTATTATAATACTTATTCTGGTGTTAGTTTGTAGTAGTTTTATCCAAAAACTCATATATTAGAAATCAAGCACATCACAATGTACAAACAAAAGCTGTTATGTACGAGTATAAGTATGTATACTCTGTTTTTTTCCTCCGCAATTTTTCTCATTTTTGCAAGCCTGTTGAAATACGCTGAAACGATATTTCATATTTTTTATTAATTTAATGACGAGTAAATTTATTTTTTTGTCTTAATAATATTTTTGTCCTAACCATGAACCATGCGGCCATTAAGGCTTTTGTCTAGCGTATCTAACAGGTCATGTTGATAATTTTAATTGCTTCGAGAAGTCTTAAGCCTGTGTCTGCACTCTACAAACGGTTATATTTTCTCTGGAAGTCAAACCTGAATAGTAGAACTGGATATAAGGGGACTGGATAAAGAGAACTGGATATAAGAGAACTGAATAGAGGAACTGGATATAAGATAACTGGATATAAGAGAAACCTCTATGTAAGAGAACAATTTCCAGTTCTAATTTGTCTCTCTTTAAGGGAAAATAACCTCTTTCTAAGAGAAACCTGGATATAAGAGAAAAAAATTCCAGTCACTTGACTGAATTATTTTATTATTATTATTAAGGACATAATATACAAACAGACAATTAAAAATTAATTACAAAAATGGAAAAAAATATAAGAACTTTTTTTTTACAAAAACACAATACTTCCGATTTCTATATTAGAAATTTCTCGGAAGTGATCATTTACACATGTCCTAACTTAACGGCGGGGTTATTGCTTTTGGAAATCTCTTCCACCCAACTGTGAACTCTTTGACATCTTTGACATCCGTTCCCACCCTGTATATTCCGTCGTTCCCCTGTCACCCGACAACTATATGCTGATGTGGTAGAAGCACAAGGCATGGCTAGCACGTCATCTCTCCCCACTTTTCAAATCTCCCACCAAAAAAACTGTTTCTGAACTCCAACAATAATTCTCTCTCTGTCTTCTGCATTGTAATTTCCCCTTGAATAAGATTATTTTTTATTTATTTTATATGGCCACCAATATAATAAAAGTTATTATTTTTTATTGTTAATATAATTTCTAAAAGACACAGTTCGAAGTTGAAACTAAATCAACATCTTCATTGCTCTCAGATACATTTTAACCACATTGTAAAAAACTATTGTAAAAATAGCTAGTGCTTACCAATTTGAAATTAAATGAAAATGCAATGAAATTTTTATGTAGTCTTCAATTTTCTTCAAGTAATTTACTTCGCGAGTTTAATGTACAGTTGAAAATATTTAAACTTTGTCGCAAAAAATTGTTTCATAAAAAATCATAATTTTTTATGCATTATCTTAAATAACCAATAAAATTTATTTATATCTTTTTGATAGTGTTTTTGAAATATAATAAAATAAAAAGTACAAATTAATCCCTAATCAAAATAATATAAATATTTTTAATTGCCTGGTTTAGTTTCGACTCGGATGCTGATTTGCTAAACAGGTATTCATCTAGAATAATTTTAGAACACTTGTACAACCATTTTTTATGGATAGTTATAAATTTTATATAATATGTGCATCATATACACACATGAGCTTTTTTTCGCGGATTTAACGCTTCTCTATTTTAATGTGCAATAATAATAATAAAATTATGCTTTTAGTTAACTGCCGTTTTCTAATATATCTTTTTCCTAGACCCATAACATGTATAATAGATTAAATACAACATTCATTAAATCAATTTAGGTAAAATAACATTTAAATATCATCAGTCTATCTGATTAGTGCGTTTTTTTTAGTAAATTGAATTATGGTGATTCTGATCTTAACTGTCTTGATGCAAGATTCCTGAATATTGTTCACAAGAACTGTTTCATCCGATCATCTCATTGACTTTAGTTTGATCTTCGGTAACCACTTCCACAAAGTAAGTAATTGACACCATTTTTATCTATTTTGTCAAAACACTACAATCTTATTTGGGAAACACAGAACTTTGTAAACAGCAAACTGATTATTTTAGTTTATAGAGATTTTCACAGAAAGAAATGTACACCAAAGGCTCTCCATTAGTCCATTATCATAGAGATGAAGACACCATTTTTATACATATGTTTTGTCAAAACACTACAATCTTATTAAGAAACACAAAACTTTTTAAACAGCAAACTAATTATTTTAGTTTACAGAGATTTTAACAGAAAGAAATGTAAATCAAAGGCTTTTCATTAGTCCATTGTCATAAAGAACAGCATGTCTCATAGAATCCCTGCCATATTGGATGATTTTGGAAGAAATTGCCATAGGCAATAACCCCGCCCTTTAGTTAGGACATAGTTAGGACTTTAGTTAAGAAATATATATTTTTCTACTCTTTTTCCTTTTTATTGTATATTTTATATTGTTTGCATTTTTTCATTGTTATAATAATTATTTTTACTATCTTTCTTCCATTGAAAATATCTCTCGTTAAAACACTCAAAAGCTTCTCATTAAATTGCACTTCCCCTGGAAATCACTCAGGTAGAAACGAATAGATTACAACGGGCACAAAATGCTTGTGTCCGTTTTATTTTCAACGCTGGGCCTCGGGACCACATAAACACTCATCTTTTTTATTAAATAGCCTGTTTAATATGTGGTGTGATCAACTGACCCCACAATTTTTGTGGTCTGACCTCAACACTTTTCCCAGATATTTTCTTAATAATGAATAATAGGTTCTCCTTAGTGGAAGGTAAACAGCATTACAGCACGCAATGTTAATGCTTAAAGCATTTTCTAACATCTAACCCTTATTATGTGGTCACAAACTCCATCCAATTAATGAGCAAAAATTCATGCACTGGCTGGGATTCGAACCAACGGATCCCCACACTACCTGGTTTACCAGACGAGCGCGTTAACCACTTGACTACCAGTGTCTTCACATGAAATCCACCTTCATTCGGATTTTCTTAACATTGGCCTGTTTTTTGATCATTCCATGTTTTTTTTTCTTACTTTATTTTCCCTGGATTTGCCATACCTACCTCGTATATGTATAAAAAGTAGGTATTATTGAGAGGAGCAGTGACTTGGGTAAGATTTATGCCTCTGTAGATCGTAACTCATTCCTGTCTTGAGATTCTAATATGAAGGCCATTCCGGTCTCAATATATTATAATAATAGTAATCTATATAAATATATACTTATAATAAGAGTTCGACTCTATAAGAAAAAAAGATATAATCTACTAAGATGAAGGCTTCAAGACAGCAACATTAGTCGCGTCGCTGCAGGACACAAGTTATAAGAAATATAAAACCTAAAGATCCTCAATACATTATTATAAGTAACATGGATCTAGTCTTATTATACATATTTATAAAATACCGAGCAATTTATACGAGACATAGAGAGAGAAAGAAGTAAAATTTATTCACAAACAACTGACATCACTATCGGTTGCCATAGGCAATAACCCCGCCCTTTAGTTAGGACATATGTATATATTTTGTTTATTTTTTCCTGATGTTTATATTAAATATACAAATTTTGTAGGTATTGTCAATTTTGTATTTTAATTTTTACCATTATTTGTTTGTATATAATATGTTCTTCTAATAAAGAGTTTCATAATAATAATATGAATGCTTGCCATAAGACACAGTACTCTTGTTACTTGTGTTTTGAATTAGAGAATGACGATGGTTATTTTCAATGGTTTTGAATTTATATCATAAATGAGCAGAATAAATAGGTACCATGAGATATACATACATAGAAGCATACAGAATTCGCTATTTATATTATGTATTACTAATCTCTATATACTAATCTCAAATTGCGTCTTAGTAGGGGTGTGCCATGTCTATTTTAGAGCCTTAACAGTAATAGATAGCGAAATTTGATGAGAATTGAATTTGTGGAAACGTCATACGGTTGTCATAAGCTGTTGAAAAAATTGAGGATTTTTTTTGCAATTCCAACTCAAGCTGGACTGTCAAATATAATTTCAAATTTATTGATAAATTTGTTGCTGTGGAATAAATTTAGCTACCAACAAAGATAAATCTGTTCCCTTGAAAACCACATGGGTGCTTAGATGGGTGAATCTAAGAAGTGGTTAGATCGTTTGGGAAAGAAATCGATTGGATTTACGGGTGATCTCCGTTCCAATCACTCTCTTTCAACTGTATCGTTGCACGACGGGGATGTTAACCTCCATTCTCCGCTACCCAGTCTGGGTCGGGGCGGAATGCCAGCATGACGAAGTGTTCGCTGGACATTGCTTAACTTCGGTGATCCTAATACGAGAACCGGTGGATTCAACGCGCCATCAATGCGCGACGCTGGCTATTCACAACAATCACAACTCTCGCCATTATCACATCAAACACATCACGCCATTCATCACAACCGCATCCTCACATCTCCGGTAGCTACACGAAGCACAAACCATCACTGGCCTCAACAATGTTCTAATAATATACCTCGGACCGAAAACTCATAATGAAGTACAAAAATTAAAGAAATATGGGAAGCCATTAAAAATTAAAGAGCAGTCATTAAAAAAATTGAAAGAGTCGGACAAGGAAAGAACTAGTGCACAAGAGAAGGGGCGCTCGATAATTAAAAAAGAAAGAAACAGGAAAAAAAAAAAACGAAAAGAATCTATACTTGGAACTGAGAAGTCATTAAATGAGTCGGTAATTAAACTTAATAAAAAGTAATTAAAATCTTATCAATATTGATAATTGCCTGGTTGAGGCAATACTGCATACGAAGGCAACATGTGATTAGTTGGAAAGTAGTCCTCTAGTCACTAACATGTGGACTACCTGACTATTTTTGAAGGACAAAAAATTCTACCTGATGAATTATAAAGTATAGACGAACCTGGGTATAAAAAACCTTGATTAGAGAACAATTTCGGTAAAGTTTAATCTGAAATAAACCTCATATATAAAGAGAAACCTAGATATAAGAGAGAAAAAAATTCAGTCTCTGAGATTCTCTTATAATCAAGACTAGCGGGCTGTCGCCGCTTTGCAGCCGAGGCATGCCGTGAAAGAAAATCCTTTTTCGCCAATGCAGTGTTTGTAGCGGGAATTTCGAAAAATCCGTCTTATTGCACATCTAGACTATAAACAAAGCTACCTACCAATTTCAGCTTCCTAGGACTTACGGTTTGGGCTGTTAGAGCGATGATCATCAGTCAGTCAGTGACTTTGAACATTATATACTCGTATTAAGATTCGATTGTGTAACAACATACCTTATGAAAATGAGAATAACACCTCTTCCTAATAATATGAAGTATAATACACTCCACTAGATTATTTATGAAAAATAACACACATAATTCCGATAAAAACATCAAGGAATAATGAAAGATTTCACATTTTCGAGCATAAATGTTGATCTGATGAATAATTCAAATCTACCAAATCGATCAACTAAGAAATAATCATCTTAAGAGTATATAGGACGTTTAATAAAGCACTACTATATATACTAGTAGACTGTCGACTCGAGACAGCGTTCCCATTATGCTAACAGTGTGTAATATAGAGAGTACGGTAAATAATTAAAAATGACACTCGTCCAGAACCCAAACGATAACTGACGGTGACCAAGTAAGAAAAACTAAGCATCTCCATTGACTGAACCGGTGTCCATTTTGTCAGCCATTCTTGAAGACCTCATTTGGCCAATTCTAACTCACAATCGCAATCGTTACTCGAATATTGTTCATAACTGTACTCAATACTGACCCTTCAACCTGCCTATAATTAGACGTTAATTATCTTCAGAGTTACCTCGCCCAAGTGTATGCCAGAGCATTACACGTTCATTCTTACTCTAGTCTGTATCCCGACTCAAGCATGAGTCTAGATTGTTATGGTATCAATCACTCATGGTTGAGGTTGATTGGTTTTGGCACATTTTTTAACGGCTGGATGTCTTCCTAACGCCACGATTTTATTAGATTTAACGTCCTGCATTAGGAGACTACCCTCCATTCGCTGGGAATCGACAAACGATGCATACCCACATTAACCTCACCCAGCCTGGCAGGGCCGGAAATGCCATGCAAAGCATGAACACTGATAGTAGAAATGTAGCTTTATACTCCTAACTCTAACTACTTTTAAGACTTCAATCCATGACATCAGTTTTTTAAAGCTAATAAAATGCCCCAGACTTTAAGGAAATACAGATCCCAATATGTTTAAGTGTATATTCTAAAAGAGAGTTGTCCCATTAAAAATTAAAAAATGAAAAACTTTGGAGCATTATTTTCGCCACTATCGTTTACCCCTAATAGTGCATTTAATAGCGCGAAAATTGATACCAAAGGTTCCACTGTTTCCAGCTTCAGTTTAGAAATCCCTAACGATAAATTTACTTTGTACACTCAGATCTTTGATAAAATTTACAACTGTTGAAATGAAAGAAACAAATAAATCTTAAATCTATCATTTCTATGAATAATTATTCAGGATTTTCTGTCCCATGAATAAAGTCTGGAAATAAATTTTGAAAACAGTTACACTCAGACATATATGTGTAAAGAATAAAACTGAATAAATAAATTTCCTAGTTTAAAATATAAATAATAAATACGTGGAAACTCACGCTCATAATCAGACATAACTGAAAAGGATGAAAAAAAAAAAAAAAAAAAAACAAAGAAAATCCTTAGTCCCTAAAACCAACACTCATAAAAAAACTCGAAGACGTCTCTCCTTGTCACACCTGTGCAGATTCCCAAGCCGCATTCTACGAAGAAACTGCAACATAATCCACAAGCACACATTCGCGAAAAGTGTTTTCCAAGAGAGCCATAACTGTGTTTTTATGGGCTTTCAGTTTTACAAGATCATAAATGAGAACTTGTCATAAAGAGGTAGGTGAAGAAAGTAGAAGAAACATTTAGAAAACCACTCCAAGTGAAGTAGAAATACTACGAGAGAAATAAAAAGTGTTGCTATTAGAAAGAGGACTAAAACAACTAAACATGCCATAGATTCAAATGATTCAAAGTAAATCATGTACCTTAACAGGGAAACAGCTATAGTTATGCTTGAAGAGAAGTAGACCTTATTATTGTTGTAAATGAACGACGCATTTACCTACTATTTATGTAAATATTATAAAAGAAATCCTATGAGAGAAATAAAAAGTGTTGCTATTAGAAAGAGGACAAAACATGCCATAGATTTAAATGATGTCTTCAGATAAGTAAATCATGTACTTAAACAGGGAAACAGCTATAGTTATGCTTGAAGAGAAGTAGACCTTATTAGTGTTGTAAATGAACGAGGTATTTACCTACTATTTACGTAAGTAAATATTTTAAAGAAATGTTATGAGAGAAATAAAAAGTGTTGCTATTAAAAAGAGGACTAAACATGTCATATATTTAAATGATGCTTTAATCGAAGATGGAGCAGAGAGTACATTTTTAAAACATTGTTACATCTCTTATTCATTTTATTGATGTTTGAAAAAATAAAAGGTAATTGTGATAATTGTAATATATACTTAAAAAAAAAAAAATGGAAGTAAATCAAGTACCTTAACAGGGAAAGAGCTATAAGATATATTATTCTTAGAATTAGACCTTATTAGTGTTGTAAATGAACCGTCCCTCAAGTCAGAGTTTCAACCAATCACAGAGCAACGAGCGACAGCCCGACTTGAGGGACAGTCAGGTCTGGCTCATCTTTGTTATAATCCTATTATATAATTTCTGTCTTAAACCTCTAGAATCTAAATCCCAGTGATTTACATTCTAAATCCTAAAACCACTGAGTGTGTCTGCACCTTACAATCAAACACAAAGTAAACTCAATGCCACAACTAGTTACAAATAAAACGAAAGCCCATCAAATACGTATTGCCCATAATAAAACATTAAACAACCTTTCATAAAAATAGGTACTGCAATAATTCAATTGTAAATGTGGAGAACATGTTTATTGTATTATTATTATTCATCACTTTATTATTATTGTTTTACGATTTGTGATGATTTGCGCTGTTAACACGGATCGTCTGGCTGCCGGTTATATGATTTTCTGAAACTATACTAAAGTTGTATAAGTTGGCACACAGTGTTTCAAGTTTCGCTTTTTCCCGACCGACCTCAGTAGCAGAAAGACCGTAATAGTTGATCGATAGTAAGGCGGCAGACTCGTAACCGGAGGTCGGAGGTTCAAGTCCTAAATTCAGCAGAGATTTAGTAAAGCGCACTATGGTAAATCATTACCTATTACACCATGCTGTAGATCATATATATATTTTGCAAATCTTGCCGGCTGAACAGTTTCCCCTGTTTGACCTCGCGGATCCAGCTTTCTCATCAACACTCAACCGTGCATTTAAAAAGATACATTATTTTTTATGTTGATATTTTGAGGTACAGAATACAGTCATATATGTTATTATTATTATTATTTTTTATTATCAACTACGGAAGAGATGTTAGTTGAGTATTCTGATGGAGTCTTTGATAATTTGTATGGAGATGTCAGTAAGTAAATTAGTATTTGATCCATGTTTTCTGAAGAAATCACTGACAGTGTTCGGAATGGCTCCATCTGTTTCAAACGATTTTTATACCCTTAAAAGTTAGTAGATATGTTTTCACTAAACCTCAAGAGTTTTGAATCTGCGTGTCTGAAGACCTTCTTAACTTATCTATACATAATATATATGAATGTTTGAGGTAGTGTCTATATACTTGTACTTCTACATTTTAGGTTTTTGATGGTTTCTCACAGTTTAATATATATTATATATAATGATTATATATTATACATAGATATTCATGTATAGTGTGTTAAGTCCATCTTAAAGTACCTACTTACCATGTATTTTATATTACACAGAATGGTATATGGCTGACAAGGTATTATAGGCATACCTATATATAGTATTTATATAAAATAATATATGTATATTTATACTGTGACATGTCAAGAGAATCCTAATATACTGAGGTCTAAACCTGATTTGAATCTTTCTGATTCTCTCAGAGAAAAAGAACCTCATTGAATTCAAGATGGCCGCCATTCCTTAGCTCTCTCTCTCTTTCTGTCTCTCTCTCTCTCTCTCTCTCTCTCTCTCTCCTCTCTCTCTCTCTCTTTCACATGAAGGAGCATTGAGAGATACAATGGAGATTATTGTTGACTGTTTTGTACAGTGAGATTCTAACTAATACTGGGTGTACGTGTACAAAATAACTGTCTGGTATTTTTGTACAGGATGATACAACTATTTAGAAGTAAAAAATTATAGCAAATAGATTACGATACTTTTATTACAAGGGTTAAATGGAAGAGGATGCCGTTGCCATTAGGACTACCCTAGATTTATTGATTTATTTACATCAGTTTATTCTTTATACAAAATAATCAACAATAAAAAAAACTTGATAATATATACAAAAAATATAGAACATTATCAATTTTTATTTACAGTTGTTTTGTAATCCGGGGCGAAGTTGATGCCTGAGGCATTCTATGCTACTTAACCTAGATCAAGTTTTGTTTCAATAATTTCAATTTCTATGTAGGTACCTAGATATATTTTCTATGTTTCCTTTTGTAAATAAAATTTGATCGAACATGTTTAATTATAGCAATAATAATAAGTAACCAGTGGCGGGGGGTGCTGGGAAAAATTTCAAGAGAGTGATAAAACACCAAATCTTGAGAAACCTTCAATAAAAAATGGCGGACAACATGATAATAGCATAATATGCTATGGTTTCCGCCATTTTCGATTGAAGAAGTGCTTCATATGATCACATAAGATGACCAGAGAGCATTGGGAGTTCTTTATCTATTTATTGTTTTTAAATCTAACTATTGTACACCACAAGTAGCTAATTACAAGCACAATGGTATATTAAGCTCATGGTACAATAAATTTGTCCTCCTTATTAAAACTTTCTATGACCAGAAAGGTATAGAAAGTATTATGTAATCTGGTCACTTTTTCAAATTGAGCTGATAACATTCTGGGCGAAGTATTTTTATGTTTAATTAAGCATCATCTTTGGTTTTCCAGGCTCAAGATAGAAACATCAAGATTAATGCTAATACTCCTTCTCTCCTCAATAATAAGCTGAGGTAAGTCCATATCATCACTATACCATTAAAGCATGTCTGACATAAGCCCAATTTTAAATTTTCTATGTACGCCCAAAATTAAATGATTATGCAATGCGCAATAAAGGCTGTGTTCAAAGGTCGTGTTTTTCAAATGGGAAGGGGGATTCGAATATATTATACCAGTGTTCACATTGGAGAATGGATTTCTTGCGTGTTGTAAAAATTAACAAGCAATAAGTTAGGGGTGATTTAGTGGCCCAAATGGCCTCAAAGTTAAAAGATTGATTTACGAGGTTAAAATGAGACCTGATGGGCAGATGGTCTGCGCTTGCACGGTGGAGTTTATAGTCGGAAGCATGATGGTATTCAAGTTTTTGTAATTCTGAGAGAAAAAGAAATCAAGAAAGAGTTGTTCCGATTGTCTGAGAATTCTCTATGAAAGATTCTGCATGTATTCTAATTTATTTAAATCGAAGCACTATGTAATAAATAGGCATTAAATTATAGGTTATTTTCAACCCAGCCTCCGTGGCGTAACGGTGTGACTACTGCCCGTAGTCTAGAGATCCCAAGTTGAAGCAGATTTTTCGAATGAAATTCTGTTGATTGTTGATTATTCCGCCAAACATGTGAGGCTGGCATTTCCGGCCCTACCCAGGCTGGGTGAGGTGAATGTGGGTATAGCTGGTACCCTCTATTCACCAGCAAATGGTACCCTCCATTCACCAAATCGAATCGAATTCGAATTGTTGACGTTAGGAAGGGCGTCCAGCTGTAAAAAAAAGTCTCCACCCTACCAACCTGAAACATAAGGTTGAACAATGCCGACTCCAATAGCAACATAAGCCAATATGGGTTAAGGGCAAGGAAGATACATATATATATAAATGTATATAAATTGTTGTTTTAAATATTGATAATTTATCAGTGATGGTTTGCTGAAATGAAAATTATTTCCAAGTACCTATATTTTATTTTATTTATGACTTTTGCATTAATGAGTATGAATATTATGTTCGTTTTGTAAAAAAAAACTTTTTTCCGTTTAAAAAAAATCATTCAATCACAGTACTATTTGGACATCTCCTAACCTCCTGACCACAAAAACGGCCATATTATACCCTACACTCACTATAAGAGACAGATTATTAAACAGGATTAAATTTAAGATAAGCCCGACACGCCCTCAAGTCCAATTTCAACCAAGCACGGCGCACTATAGCCCGAGTTAAAGGGCAGTCTGGTTTATCCTAATTTGAATCCTGTTTTATAATTCGGCCCTTAAGGGTGTGTCACAAATCCATCAAATTAATTTTTAATTTCCAATGGTTTATTTCACACAAAAGCATTATTAAGCTTACTAGCACTAGTCAGAGATAGCTCTGTGCATTGGTATTAGTCATGTGGTTAAGACTCTAGTCTGGTAATCCAGGTAGCGTAGGGATCCGTTGGTTCGAATACCACCCAGTGTATGAATTTTTCCTCATTAGTTTGAGTTTATGACCATATAATAATAAGACTCTGAGGGTTAGGTGGTGTAAAATGTTTTAAACATCAACATCGCCTGGTGGTTAATATTATTATAATTTATCACGGATTTAATGTAACTGAAAAATTTAACGCATCTCAAATACTCTAAACAGAAAAAACCACCTGTGTTTTTGGAACTATCGGTAGAATGCAGAAGATAGATAGGTGCTATATTACTTACCTTTTACAGAACTGCACAGCGGACATCTTGACTACAAGTAAAGTGATTTATGGTTAATTATCTGCACTGGTACACACTGTTAAAAATATTACCTCAAACGTTTCGAACTCTAAAAAAATTGGGTGAAAAATTTAAATTATTTGAAAGAAAAACTGAGAAAATACCATCATTAGGTGGTAGAAAATTTAGGTTAGAAAATGCTTTAAGCATTAACCTCACCTGGTTACCTTCCACTAAAGAGTGTTGTTGTTATTATTATCATTTGTAATATTGGAATGAAATATCAAAAAAAAAAAATAATTTAAATTTGTGAAAATAGTTTTCAGTGAAACACTTTAAATCTTGAAAAAAATCGAAAGTGAAATGACTGAAATACAGCTCAAAACCGATCCATCTCCAATCGAAAAAGCGGGCGGTAACCCTTTATTCAATAAATAGGTAACAGAGCTGATTAATGTGTAAACAATATGGTTATAAACATGTTAGTAAACAGCATGACAAAAGAAAGGATATAAACAGACATTAGTGTTTTCACTCAAAGGTCAATAAAAATAAACATGCAAATCAGGATCTGATACACAAGCAATAATAAAACCACATCTAACCTCATCGGATTGTGCAAGGTTACGGCATCATTGTAAATATTTATGGATGTTAGAAAGGGTTTGAAGTCAAGGTTTTTAAAGGGTTCGACTGTCATAGATGAGATGGGCAAACAAACAGATCTAGATGTAAATAAAACATGAATATTTAATTAAGGTCAACAAACGTTTTCATCCATGCTTTCTTCTAGAGCGCACAAATAGCTCAGTGGTTAAGCACTCGCTTGCCATGCAGAAGGTCCCGAGTTCGAACCCCCGAACCGACAAAAAATTGTATTAAAAATTTGGTTACAGTTGTTTGTAAGGGATACCTTCCGGTGCGCTCGTGTTGACCCAGCACCTAAATGGGAAGTATTGTGTCACTTCTCGCCCATCAGAGGGAGGCATACTACGGGATGGGCAGGCTACAACACAGACCACAAGCGTCTACAGTATTAGCTCCTGTTTCATAGCTACAAAATAAAAAAGGCCGTGAAACACCCATCTTTAAAAAAAAAAGATAAAAAAAGACTAATTTGCTTGTACGTATAGTCGCTTGTGAGGATGGAGTTCAAAATTGGAGGTAGATTAATACCTATACATGGTATATACACAACACATTACACAATTTACACAAGTACTGATAGGGAAACAGTTAGAAATATGTTAAAGTTTATTACAATAAACTTTTTACTATTCCAAAATGTTCAATGTGTACTGTATACCTACTTAAATTTATTAGATTTTTTTTTTATAGAATTTATCAGAATCGATTTTTGACACTCTGATCAATCTGATCGTCATAATAATAATAATAATATCGCCTTATTTATAGCGCCCGATGAGGACTATGGAATTCTCACTTACAAAAAACCAACGCTCTTAAACTTTACAGAGTCAGCTTGTTGCAAGGTTATAATATTACAAATTTTGTTACATGTTCAAACATATTTGTATTAAATATCCTTTCTGAAGCAAAATCACCAACTAAACTAATCCTTTTATAAGTCATAGCGTTTTATTTTGGAAATAGTGTTTTGTTTTGGGTACCAAAAACTCTATGTTGAAAGACGGATTTGAATAAATTAAATGAAATTTAAATTTGAATAGCTCAAGCCTTTGCCCTCTATCGGGTTCAAGGACATATACTATGTAATTTAAGGTCAATCCAGATTGATGCAATAAACTGGCCTTTCAATTCCTGATTTTATTTTCAGTCATAATCCCACAAGCAATAAGGGTCTTTTCTGTTCATTCTTAGTTCTTATGCCTTTCTGAAATAAGTCGATTGTTGTGAAGTCAAATTGGAAAAGGTGACATTCAAACCAACGGCTCCCTACGCTACCTGGACTACTGATCACTTTGATTGGTTCATTTGAACGCATAAATCAATCAGAGTGCGTTGTGTGACACTTGAAATGGAGATTCGGGGATTTTGAGAGTGGAGAGTGTTTCTGGAACGGCCACAGGTCACGAAAGGTTCTCTCTGCATGGCCGAATTCAGACCCAAGATACCCATGAACAAAATTACAGAGATTCCAAAGGTATAAAAAGGAATTCCAGTGATTTACATAACAATAAATGGACTGATAGCCTTGAAAATAGAAGGATCACAACACCCTTGTACAAGAGAATCTTATCTGATGTTCTTTACCATTGCTTCGTATGTCTGTCCTTTTCTATCTGGTTACCTTTGCTCCTCGCTTCTCGGAATTCTAGGACAGGTTTGAGATGAGAAAGAGAGAGAGAGAGAGATAGAGAGAGAGAAAGAGAGAGAGGGAGAGAGGTAAAGGGAGAGAGAGAGAGCGGCAATGAGGGAATGAGAAAGAGAGAGAGAAAAAGAGATAAAGAGAGAGAGAGAGAGAGAGATAGAGAGAGAGAGAGAAAGAAAGAGAGAGAGAGAGAGAGAGAGAGAGAGAGAGAGTAGAGAGAGGAGAGAGAGAGAGAGGAGAGAGGAGAGAGAGAAGAGGGAATGAGAAAGAGAGAGAGAAAGAGAGATAAAGAGGAGAGAGAGAGAGAAAGAGAGAGAAATAGAAAGAGATAGAGAGAGAGAGAGTTTCCTGACCTCGATGTACTTAATCTTGCTGATGGTATCTGATCGAAGTGTCTGAAGATTACCTACATATATCTATGCATGGTCGTATTATGCATAGATATAGGTAGGTAATGTAACATATCTATGCATGGTCGTATATTATGCATAGATATAGGTAGGTAATGTAACATATCTATGCATGGTCGTATATTATGCATAGATATAGGTAGGTAATGTAACATATCTATGCATGGTCGTATCATCACGACGGGGATTTTATTCTCCATTCACTGGAGAATAGGAAAATTTTAAAAGAGAAAGTTATAGGAAACACTTTTTAAGAGAAAATAACCGCTGTGTCCCCATGAGTAATTGATAGTTACTCTCTGTCTTGACCACCCCGTATACTGGTTATAAGAGTACGCCATTCCTCTGTGCCCAGCATAGTGTTTTTCTAACTTAACCACCCTGTATACGGGTTATAAGAATACCATACTCTATGCCCAAAGTGTTTTATACTTGACCACCCTGTATGCTATACACTCTGTACAGGGTGTTTCAGAAACGTGTGCCTTTATTTTAATCACGTGTTATATGGACCATTTTAGGGGGGGTCAAGTCTTAACAAAAAGGGCGAAAGTGCTTCATATAAAGAAGATCAGTACAATGACCTGAGAGTGCAATGACCTAGATTTCCAAATAACGGCGTCATGTTGTGTTGGGAGTCGATTTTTTCCGCGTTTCAATAACTCTAACAGGTAGGGCGTAATTCAAAATCTTAGATTTTTTAAAGAATCTCTAGAGGCGTTTATCTCCCTTATGAAGTACTTTCGACCTTATTTGTTATCAACTTGACCCCCCTAAATTGGTCCATATAACACGTGGTTAAAATAAAGGCACACTTTTCTGGAACACCCTGTATACAAGGATGCGCCATTACTTTGTGCCCACTGTGTCGCCATGTTGCTCTCTGAGTTATCTAACGCCAGCTGCCATGCTGGTTATTCTACCCTTTTATATACAGGGCTGACTAGTAGAGCTCTGAAAAATATAGGGAGAATTATTGTTACAAGTCAATACGTGAGGAAAGTCATAACTCATGGTCGGTTGTGCATTTTGGACTTTTGAACGTTTTCCTGGAATCGCACTTCAATTTTTTTTGGGGCCACCTCTCATTATTTTTGCTCTCATTTACAATTCGGGCTAAAGAATTCGGACATACGAATATACTTGAGACAATAATTATTGTCTCAAATTATAATTTGAGTTTGAGACCACATAATAATACGACTCTGAGGGTTAGGTGTAGAATATGCTTTGAGCATTAACCTCGTCTGGTGGTTACCTTCCACTAAAGAGTATTATTATTATAATATACAAATTCTGTCCATGTTTCATCCAATACCTCAACCGTGAAGAAGAGGTTGCACAATATCAACCCCAAGTAGGTTTAGGAAAATAACAATAATATCGCCTTATTTATACTACCCAATTAGGACTATGAAGTCCCATTATTCCAGCAGTAAGCCCAAAACGTATTATTAAGTGGTCAAAATCCAAATGGGAGGATAACTTATCATGTCTCAGCTGGGGTTTGAACCCGCGACATCTGGATTACCAGTGAGTCGCCTTGACCACTGAGCTACCGGGACAGATGAGGACTATTGTATCCCACCATTATTCCAGCTAAAGTATTAAATGAAAGAAGAAAGATAGTTCATCTAAGTGCTAATCCGATGATTTATCGCCTCAATAGAACTTTTACGACCCTGTTTATCTTCTTCTCCTTAAAAAAGGAAGAAAAGAATTCTTCTCTCCATGGTACCACTTTTGATTGAGTTTCATCAAATTTTTCATAGAGGGCAGGACCAGTATATTTTTTCAACCTTTTTCTGTTTTTTTTTTTTTTTTTTTTTTTTTTTTTTTAATAATCTATGTGAAAAAAGGTTCCTTTTTCTTTATTATAATATATTTATTTATTCTTCTTCTTATTTATCGTCATCCTAGGTATAACATTATTCTGAAAAAAGAGAAGCCAAGAGTTTTGTATGAAATATGGTTTCTATTATAATTTTACCAGTGACAAGAATCGAACTCGGTGCTGGCGTATAAAAATCTGGTATGAAACCACCATGCGCTGGACAAACAACCATGTTACTAAAAAAAAATAATCTCACCCAGCCTAAGGTGTATTTTTTTTTTTTTTGTAATAAAATAACTAAATGAATTTAGCTATTTAATTTTACTTTAACAACTTTCAAATATCAACTATTATATGATAGTTTATGATAGAGGAAAGATTCGAAACCAGGACGGTCACCAATCCAAGTCCATCACCAGTCTAAACGTTGCTTATATTCACTGATAGGTTAAGAACTTATTCAACTTACTATATCTCCATTGGCTGAGGACGCATCAGTATATCTTTTTTCTGTTGTTTGTTATAGGGTCCAACCCAGCTTATCCTTTACAGTCCAAAACATTGCCAAACAAATTATCATATTCGTGTCAATCACTTTCGTGATATCACAACTACTCAAACTCACTTCACTATATCTACGCCGAAAACTTGAACCACCGACCTCCAAGTTACAAGTCCGCCGCCTTATCGATCAAGCTACTGAGGTCGGTTGGCAAACAAATTATCACTAACTAGGTAGCTAGACAATGTCTTACACAGTAATACTTTTGTAAGTACCATTACCTACACGACTTACTCTTACTTAATTGATATCCAGTTCAAATAGTAGTTGCTAGTCGTCCATAAAATTTTACTCCCATATCATAAAAGGACCTGTTGCGCCTATTATTCACAGCCATGTGGTTCTTGAGATTTACAACCTTTTATTGTTTAACTGCAACTGCCCCCGCCCTCTCTCTCTCTCTCTCTCTATCTCTCTCTCTCTATCTCTCTCGCTCTCTCTCTCTCACTCTTTCTCTTTCTCTCTATCTCTCTCTCTTAAGCAACATGACTTTAAAGCCTCTGTATTTTCTAAGCACCTAAACGGTATTATTTGTATAAGATGCAGCAATTAAGGGGCCTATAATCCATAGTAAATATAAGTAATACAAAAATATATACCACATGGATATTTGTAAAGAAAATATTTATTGTGTTAATCTCTTGATGTCAAAATTACTCAAATTCATTCACACTACGAATTTTAAAACTAAAATTGAGACACGAACCTCCGAACTCTCTAGCTTGATCGATTAGATACTGCACTTTAAATCGATCGATTAGTAGTCACTGTGGCAGAGCGAGTTAGCGCGCTAGGCATTGCACACATGTTGACCTGGGTTCGATTCCCAGCGAGGGAGGATTTTTTCTGCTCCGTACTTGGATGTTCGGGGTCCACTCATACCTCGTGAGGAAAAATGAGTAGCTGCTTTAATGTGAAGCAGCGAACAGTGGCAGAATCATAGGCAAAAAAATAATAAAAGATATTGTAAATTAAAGTGGTAAAGTCCTATGATTCTGCGCTACCCACTAAAATTGTAACATAATAACACAAAGAAAAAGCATTATTATTATTATCATTATTATTACTGCACTTTTAAAATAGCGACAAAAGAATCTTAATCTGCTTTCATATCATCAAGGTTTAATTATTCAGGTGGAATCGGTGGAGACTCCAAAACTACCAAAATCTTCATCAAAAAAGGAAAAGAGAAAATCACTACGAATTGCATAAGCTAACAAATAACAGGGGCATTTTCTGGAAACAAATTTCAATTCATTGAAGAATTCATGCACTAATGTTATAAACCTTGCTATAAAAATAAAAATATAAAAATTTAACAATACACTGATGCACTAATGTAAATTAATTTAAAATACTTTTCTTACAATGAGATAGGGATTATTAAATATGAATAAGCTTAATGTATCTTTTATTTTTCCTTAATTTTGTGCCCTATGAATTACCCTGAAACTCAGCCAAGTCAGCAAATCCCACAATAACCTCATCCAGCCTGGATTAAAAACCTGGAATAGCAAATATCATATGGCATGTGTCTTATGTTATGCCTTAATTTAATGCCTCATATATTTTCTAATAGGAGTAATAGGTAGCATTGTTTTTGGAAATCAGCTACCCTCACTCACCCAGCCTGCGTTGGGACGGGAATAGCCAGTATCACGAGGAATGTGTATTCTATTTTGTCTTAATTTAATGCATGTCATATTACCTGATAAGAGTAATAGGTAACATTATTTCTAGAAATATGATAGCCACACTCACCCAGCCTGCACTGAGAAAAAAAATTATCCTGGACATTCATCCTTGAAAAAATGTTAAAATATAAGGATGATTGATACTTAAATTAGTATATTACTCACTTCATTATTACAATGTAACTTGTATCGTTGTCTTAGTGTGTAAGGACAAATAATCTTTTCTTAAAGTAATCCCGATTCCATTCTCGTTTAAGGATAACTTACTATAGCTAACAAGGATGTCTTTTATTTCAGTGTGCGTTGGGGCGGAAATAAGCAGGATCACTAGGCATGTGTATTATATTTTGTTTTACTTTAGTGCCTGATATACATTATCTATAATTGGAGAAATAGATAGCATTATTTCTGCTACTAAATCAACCTCACCCAGCCTGCATTCGGGCGAGAATAGCCAGCATCACAAGCACGGATCTTTTTCTTTCTTTTTTTCAAGTACAGTCTATAGTTTTACACACACCAAATTGAAAACCATTTTGGCATACAATAACTGACAAAGGGGTTTTGTGGTAGATATTAAATTCTACAAAAATAATTGTGGCTTTTCTATTTTTTTCATTGTATATAATCATCATTGCTATAGAATTTTTTCATTAATTTGTGCCTGATACCTCATACATTACCTGATAGCATCATTTCTGAATCCCAGCAACCCACACTCTCATGTCGTCTCTCAGCTTGTTACAATACGATGAGGTCGCTCGTAGTTCCAATGGAGTTTTGGCATTCGTCCATGTTGTAAATTATAATACATCATCCGGCGAATCTACCTTTCGCAAGAGCAGAATATCTATTGATAGTGATGTTAATAATGATTATTTTTCTTCAGTTCCATCACTAGTCATTCCACCGTCTGCAAAATTAAACAATATTATATTATTAAACAATTTTTAGGCCGACCTCAGTAGCTTGATCGATAAGGCGGCAGACTTGTAACCTGGAGTTCGGTGGTTCAAGTCCCGGTTTCAGCGTAGATTTAGTAAAGTGAGTTTGAGTAGTTGTGATATCACGTAAGTGATTAACTCAAATATGATAACTTTTTTTAATCTTTTTTAACTTTATTAAACAATTTTTAACAATTTTGATCAAACTTTATTTACAATTTGTATACACAGGTACAGTGAAAGGGTATAATTAATTAAAGGTAAACAAAGTGTAATCAAGGGTGGACACATCTACTGTATAATGTACCAGAACACACATCTACTGTACAGTGTACATCATATCCATAAATCATACTGTGAAACAATTTTAAAGTCTTGGATTTTTTAGTCTAATCATTGATTTATTTACCTGGTGTAAAAAAAGTTAGTATGTCGTAGGTAATGTCAAACCAATAACAAGTTCTTTTTTGGTTAACAGCGATGTCGCTGTCAATCTTCATGCTCTCTATTTGTAATCAATCTAGAAAAGTTCTGTACTCTATGTAATATAGGTAAAATGGATTTGTTTAAACTTTTTTAAGTTTTGAAATATTAGAAAGAACTTATTTTAATATACCTACCTACCTACCAAGTAAAATTATATATGTAAATTTAGTACCTGGTAAAAATATTTTCTCTGCTATTTGTTAGCCTAATACTATTTTCAGTGTTTATTATTGTTTCTGTGTTTATAATTGTACCTACTGTTTCTATTATAATTTATCAACATTTTAGCGTTGTTTTAAGGCAAATTTGTCCTATACCCCTGCACGCAATAATTTACAAGAAAATCCAAAATGGAACCACTTCAAACACATGCTCTTATTCAAAACAAAGCTCAACTAAAAAATGGGTCAGGATACTCAAAATCTAAAAATTCACTAAACCACTGGAAACATGCTTCAATTCAAAATAAAGCTCAACATAAGAATGCGTCAAAATACTCAAATATAAAAATCACAGAGACACATGCTTAAATCCGCATTTTATTCTCTAAGCCCTCATGCCAAAATCCAAAAAAAGTAGCCCAACCAAAAAATGTTTCAAAATACTCAAAATCTAAAAATTCACGGAGACACGCTCAAATCCGCAAAATATTCTCAGAGACCACATGCCCAATTTCAAAGCGGACCCAATGAGCCCACAGGCCCATATGATGCCAAAGTTCCAAACCCTGCATGGCCTTCTCTCCAGAAGTCCTTGACCCCTGCATATCCTGCCTCGGCCTAAGCTCTCGTCTGAGCAGGCATATCCTCAAATTCCTGAGTCCTCGGTGATTGCCTTCGTATCATTGTAACGGGACCGCCAGAATCAGACAGCAGGCTCCACGCTTTGGTGCTTCCTCGAAATTCGAGGAGGCTTGGTATTAGTTTCAGCCGACTTCGACTACTTCAGTAACTTTATTGATAGCGGATAGGTCAAAAACAGAAGCCGCTTCGCAAAAAGCTGCTCAGAATTGCTAGATAAACCTTATCCAGCAACCATAAACTTACAATTACTTTCTACATAGAGCTTGATTGATAAGACGGTGGACTTGTGATCTTCAGGTCGGTCCAAAGTCAAGCAAACATTTAGTAAATTGACTTGAGTAATTGTGATTATTTGCCATCGTCGATGGCGCGTTGAATACACCGGTTCTCGTAGGATCACCGAAGTTAAGCAACGTCCAGCGACGTGAAGACTTCGTGATGCTGGCATTCCGGCCCAACCCAGGCTAGGTGAGGTCAATGTGGGTAGCAGGTTTGTAATTTTTCTGCGAATGGAGGGTAAAACCCCCGTCGTGTATGACCATGCAGTTGAAAAACAACGTTAAACTCTAATAAAACAAACAGTTCTGACTATCACAAATTACACAGTAATAATGACAACTTATTTTCATTCAATCATTCATTTTTATAGTTCCATTTAATATTCTTGAGCTGATAACTTGAACGCTAAACGGCCTGCCGCAGCCAAAAATATTTGGTCTCAAAATCAATCCTCTATTATTATTATTATTGCATCAAGCTCAACTAGAAGGACAAAGTATACAAGAGAGCGAGAGAAACAAATTGTTCATATATTTTAAATAAATACAATCGCGGCTGTCTACCTTTGGTAGATTGCTCATACACAGCATAGGTACTCATCAATCCAGAAGATATTAGCTTTCTCAATGTATAAAGCTTTCTCAATTTACAGTATAAAATAGTTTGAAAATAAATAAATAAAGAAGAAAATAATATTTAAGTCCTAACTACATAAAATTGGCTGCGGCAATCTCTTCCACCCAACTCTAAAAATTGAAGCAACACGTTTCTTATGGCTGGTCGATATATCATGAATAGTTCTTGAAATTTAAGGGATGGGGTGAGACTTAATGACCACTCTGTAATTGTATAATACCCATTTTTTTTTTTTTTTTTACACCTTATATTTTTTACAAAACAATCATCAACAAAAAATTAATAACAATAAATTTTTAAAAAAAACTTAGAAGTATGTACAAATAAAAATAAATATAATAATAAAGATCAATATTAATGTTTAATTACCATTGTTTTGTAATCCGGGGTGAAGGTATTTTGTAAGAATACCTTAGGCATTCTCTGCCACTTAACCCTGTATACGTCATCATTTTCTTCTAAAACATGGATGAAGCGATGTGTAATACTTTTGAAAGTTTCACTTTAGGCTGGTAATTATTAGTATTAGTAGCACTGATCCAATGAATGCTGATGTGGCCTTCCAACCGTCATTATCCTTGTCTGTAGGCAAGAGATATGAAAGGTATCTAATAAGCGCATGTCGTAGCCTTGCTTTTCAGTATACATTATTATTGGATTCAACCAGCCGAAATTGTCTATGACTTTTTATAGATCCTACATTATAGGTATTATCTACCTAATGATTGTTCTTGATATTTATGTTTTATAGGATTATAGGCTATTATATGAGCTAACTTATCGCACTGTTAACAATGTTTAATTAAATGTACATTATTATACCTATGATGAGTGGTCTAAAACTTTATGTTTTGAAGGCCAAATACCTACATAGTTTTAAATTCTTTAGGTCTGCAGCGTCGATGGCACGTTGAATACACCAGCTCTCGATCTGTCACTGAAGTTAAGCAACATCCGGCGAGGTTAGAAATAGGATGGGTGCATGACTATTCAAAATCAATTCCTCGTGATACTGGCTATTCCCGGCCCCACTCATGCTGGTTAATTTTAATTTGAGTAGCAAGTTTCTAGCACCTCTAGCAATGCATTGCTAATATCAAGTATCTTCAGGAAACGTTTAAAGCCAAGAAATGAAGATCTACATATAATTCACAAGAGGTAGGGAGATAGGTAGGTGATTGCCTTTCCGTTATCTAGAGTAGTACTTACCTCTAGCAATTCATTGATAAAAATTACTTTTAGGAAAATTTTGAAGCTAAAAAATGAAGACCTATAATCCACAAAAAGGTAGGGAGCCAGGGAGATATGTAAGAATTGCCTTTTCGGTGTCTACAGGGTGTCCCGTATACAGATGCAAATATTTTGAGGGTAGGTTCAGCCCACCGTGAACTATCATATGAGCGAAACTTGCAGTGGGGCATTTTGCTTTGTTAAATAGTTATGGCCAAATCCCTGTTTTTCCCACAGGTCTAGAGGTCACTTAGATCGATGCACGTTTTTAAAGAAATGGTAGCCAGTAAGTAATTTTTGACTTCATGTATGGATAGTCATGCATATTTCCCTTGAAATGCAGTTGGTTGCTTGAAAAAATATTGAAAGACCAGAGAAATATTTAATCATAAGTTCAATATTTTTCTAAAATTCGATTTTTCCCTGTTTTCCCTTTCGTGAATTTAGAGTACTTCTACAATTGCAATTCTGCGTATCACTAGGTAAAAAAATACTCTTTGCTATTTTGTTTCAATAAATACAAATTTCTTTCAGACGCGTGAAGAAACGAATGAGATACGTTTTATCAAACGGCACCAGAAGGAGAGAAATACATCTTTCAAATTTTGAATCTGGGCGCTATTGCATTTTGAAGAACACTCGATGCCTGAAGAGGTCTGTGTGACTATTTTTGTGCCAACTGCAAGTTATAAATGAAAATTTTCTGAATACAATTAGTTCTATTAACCAACTATATCAATCATATCTAATAGTTAAAATAACAAGGCGATCAATTTGTTCGGTGGAAGAGAAAGCCACAAGCTTTAAACCTCGCCCTTGGTTCGCTACATATTCTTTTGGGTTCTTTTCATTTCATGTCCTGTGTTGCAGAATGTATTATGTTTGTAGTTTATGAATAAACTACAAACATGTATCACTGTATCACCACCCTTGATCACTGATCAGTCTTTGTTTATATTTATTTCACAAATTGTTACCATGTTCATTGTAAAAAAAAAAAATGTAAATAAAGCTTGGTCCAATTGTTTATAAAATAAAAATAAAGTATTAATAATAATAGTAAGCCACAAGCTTTAATCTCGCCCTTGGTTCGCTACATATTCTTTTGGGTTCTTTTTATTTCACGTCCTGTGTTGCAGAATGTATCTTGTTTGTAGTTTATCAATAAAGTATTAATAATAATAATAAAAGTAACCTTAAGGTTGGATGTTCGAGTTTTACCCAAGGTTAATTTTCGGCACTATTTGTTATGTTTTTGATATCATGATTGTGATAAACACAAAAATGATATTTTTAATTTTACTTCTAAAAATAAAATCATAATTTTTGTTGGTAGCGCAGAGTCTTTCTCCATGTGTATTCTTTTTCCATAATTACACCACTGGTTGCTGCTTTCGTTGCAGCCTCTCTCATTTTTCCTCATGATAACTCTGTGATTCCGTAACCCCATTCACATAAAAGTTCACACCGACCGACCACTGTGATTGATCAATTTCCCTCTGTTAAACATCCCAGAGCAGTGTATTAATACCTCAAATTACGCGCCAATTCTGTTAAAATTCAGCCAACTTTGAATTTTCCATCATGATTCAGAAGTGTTTTTTGAGCTTTGTGTGTGTGTTCCATGATCTTTAAAGTAATATAAATGAGCTTTCTCTTTTATAAAACTAAACATAATAGGGTATTTTTTTAACTAGTGATATACGCAGAATTGCAATTGTAGAAGTACTCTAAATTCACGAAAGGGAAAAAAGGGAAAAATCAAATTTTAGAAAAGTATTGAACTTATGATTAAATATCTCTCTGGTCTTTCAATATTTTTTTATGCAACCAACTGCATTTCAAGGGAAATATGCATGACTATCCATACAAGAAGTCAAAAATTACTTACTGGCTATCATTTCTTTAAAAACGTGCATCGATCCAAGTGACCTCTAGACCTGTGGGAAAAACAGGGATTTGGCCATAACTCTTTAACGAAGCAAAATGCCCCGCTGCGCTGCAAGTTTCGCTCATATGATAGTCCACGGTGGGCTGAACCTACCCTCAAAATATTTGCATCTGTATACGGGACACCCTGTAGAGTAGCACTCTAGACACCGAAGCACCCTCATTACTAGTGCTACTCTAATTACCTTACAAGAAACTTTTGAAGCTGAGAAATGAATGCCTATGAACCAAAAAGATGTAGGGAGCTAGGGAGATATGCATTAAAGGATTGCACTTCCGGTGTCTAAAGTAATACTTACCTCTAGCAATTCATTGCTATATACAAATTATCTTTAAGAAACTTTTGAAGCTCAGAAATTAATGCCTATGAACCAAAAAGAGGTAGGGAGCTAGGGAGATTTGTATTAGAGGATTGCTCGCTATAGTCACTAATCCTCAAACTGGTATACATATGATATGAAATCTCCTCTCCAGACATGTCCTGATCCATACAGTAGACTCTGGTTCAGGTCGGTAGTAAAGAAATAAATGATGGTATTACATACAGGGTGGTCAATCAAAAATCAGACTATCACAAAAAAGTCTTGTCTTTGGCGGTTTGAAACAAGATAAAATTCTTATTATATGGTTTCAAAAATATTCCTTTCAATACTCTTTACTTTCCTTATTATTTGACAAACTGTCTTGACATTTATAATTGTCTGTCTGATAAACTGTCCAGGTATATGTTCTGATATTCATGAACATCTAATACAACTTCTCACTTTTCTTTTTATACTGATATACTGATGAATGACCCGTCAGAAAAATAATAATAAACAAACGATTAGGAATTAGATATCAAAGGGAAAAATTAGTTTATGATTATTCGAATTATCTGTGCTATTGGTTTCTATTATAGTTTTGAAGTTTCTAAAAGTTAGTTTTGAAGTTCTTTATGAAAGAGAAATGTCTATACTATTTTCCAACCACCACCCTGTACACAAAAAATCTCTTTAAATGAAGATATACATATACCTTTAGTATATTATGTATATGAAAATGATATAAATGTAATTTATACATATTGGTACATAGCTTTAAGTAAATTAGTACTGACTAAGCATTTAAACTCTTTAAAGAAATTGAAACTTTGTCCAGGGCATAAAAAATCTTCGAGAGACAGGCCATAAAAAATTAAATGAAAAAATGTTGCTGGGAAACGAATCATTATGTCTTCATTAAAATATCCGACCTAACTTATTGCAAATTTCAGAAATTCTTGGTGGACTGTTTTTTTAACATGTCTTTAGAATTTTTGGTTTTTTAAATGGCAGTATCTCTAATTTGAATCTCATACGAAAAGTTGATTTCTTAGGTTGACCAGTAAACTTAAGAGAGTTATGGAAAACCAGTTGTCATGGTAAATTTTTTAGAGTAGGTTTCCACCATTTGTGAATAATGTTTGGGTGGTCAATTTGGTTCGACTGATTTCGACTTTTTTAGGTGGAATTAAAATTGTAGGCTTACATTAAGAACCTATAGTTATATTTTTCTTTCTTTAAGATTTAGGTGATGTTTTGCCTGGTGTCCGATGGTACTGGTAAACCATTGTCCATTTCGTACGCTGAGCGTACGGATTTGGCTTGGATCGGGTGTAATGCTCAAAACTGATTCACAAGAGAAGTCAGTCAGTGCTTTCGGGCAGTCGAGGTATAGTATAGTATAGTAGTGCTTTATTTAGACTGTCGGCTCGAGACAGGAAGTCCCATTACGCTAACAGCTAATTATAGGTAGGCCACGGGGTTTTGTATTAGATTGTAAGAATGATGTATTAAGTTAAACAAATAAATCCCGAAGAACTTTTATTTAATTTAAGACACCGTAAACCCCTGTGTCTACTACCTTATTTTCACGACTCACAGTATGCGTACCTGAACACTTTTTTTTTGGTGTACATCAAATTTACAATTTGTTTACACAAGTCAAATACAGATACAGAAATGGGGTAGAGGGAGGAAAAGACATAATAGAACTTAAGAAGTAACAAACTAAGCAAATTATAAGTTATAGACCATATTACTCAAGCTAAAGCTCAAAAAATCTTCTAAGGAATGAAAAGCCTCCTTTTTAAGAAAATTAGTGACTAGTGAAAACAAATCGCCTTTGGGGATGATCAGGTATCGCCTCCGGACGATCCTACGATTCTATACCCCGAACGGATCCTACTTCTAACACCACCGACCCTTTTCCGATTGTATACAGTACTGCTGTTCTTGTTGTTGTAAACAGCTTGGCTACAGCTGGACGGGTGAATGATGATCTCCAGCCAACTTTATTTAAAAGTTTGCTCGTCCTGAACCACATATTTCTATGTGCGATCAACCACCATGAGGACTATTTATACAGAACTCGAAACTTTAAGGCTCTTTAAATCTTTAACTTTATCAATTGAAACATCAAGGTAGAAGGGAGCAAAGATAACCATGTATGTTCCTAGATTTTATCGCAAAAATATGTTGTTCATTATACAAGTCGATTAAATGGAGATTTGTTCAAGTCTTCGTACCAAGATTTCATTTTAAACCTTGGCAAGTTATGGAAAAAGAATATGACTCATACAGCCACATTGTAACCATGCATCCATCGTCCTACTGCCTTAAGTTTATGTCTCTTGACTCTCTTGTTAGTCCAGAATTGTGTAAAATAATTTGTTTTGAAAACATAATATCAGTATAATCAGTATAAACAGAAGAGTGAGACTATTGTATGATAATAACTCGTTACGGCTATTGATATACCTAGGCAAGACATCCATGTGTCTTTTATTAGATTATAGTGGTGCATGTCAACTGCTGTGGTCATACACACCTCAATTAAGACAAGTAATAGGGTGATATCAATAATTTTGAGGTTGGTAAATAGTAGATAGGTACCCAAAATTTTTACCAAAAAATTGTCTGAATGGCTAGACCAATTTTTTGGTATTTTTTTTTTTTGGTAGGACATGCTTCTTGCATCCTCGGTTCCCTTCCGGAAGGACGGTTCCTGGGAGAAGTATTTTATATTTAAGAAATAAAACAAAAATAGGTAAAAATACTTCTACATAAAGAAATAAGTTTGTTCTTATTTAAACATCAAGATAATATAAAGTAAGATAGTTGCAATGGTAGTCAAGTGCTTAACGCGCTAGTCTGGTAATCCAGGTAGCATAGAATCCGTTGGTTCGAATTCCACCCAGTGCATGAAATTTTCCTCATTCTTTTAAGTTTCTGACCACATAATAATAAGATTCTGAGGGTTAGGTGGTAGAAAATGCTTTTTACCTTCCACTAAAGTGTGTTAATATTATTATTAAGATATCTTTCTGTGTATACGTTTTTTCTCTTCAGGGCTGATCTTTTTCTGCTTTGGGTTCCTGAGAGGCGGAAACGTAGCGCCCTGATATACTCTTGATCTGTTAGGTGGAAGATGATGGGGGTCTGAAAGACCTGATATACTCTTGATCTGTTAGGTGGAAGATGATGGTGGTCTGAAAGACCTGATATACTCTTGATCTGTTAGGTAGAAGATGATGGGGGTCTGAAAGCCCTGATATACTCTTGATCTGTTAGGTAGAAGATGATGGTGGTCTGAAAGCCCTGATATACTCTTGATCTGTTAGGTGGAAGATGATGGGGGTCTGAAAGACCTGATATACTCTTGATCTGTTAGGTGGAAGATGATGGTGGTCTGAAAGACCTGATATACTCTTGATCTGTTAGGTAGAAGATGATGGGGGTCTGAAAGCCCTGATATACTCTTGATCTGTTAGGTAGAAGATGATGGTGGTCTGAAAGCCCTGATATACTCTTGATCTGTTAGGTGGAAGATGATGGGGGTCTGAAAGACCTGATATACTCTTGATCTGTTAGGTGGAAGATGATGGGGGTCTGAAAGACCTGATATACTCTTGATCTGTTAGGTGGAAGATGATGGGGGTCTGAAAGACCTGATATACTCTTGATCTGTTAGGTGGAAGATGATGGGGGTCTGAAAGCCCTGATATACTCTTGATCTGTTAGGTGGAAGATGATGGGGGTCTGAAAGCCCTGATATACTCTTGATCTGTTAGGTGGAAGATGATGGGGGTCTGAAAGACCTGATATACTCTTGATCTGTTAGGTGGAAGATGATGGGGGTCTGAAAGACCTGATATACTCTTGATCTGTTAGGTGGAAGATGATGGGGGTCTGAAAGCCCTGATATACTCTTGATCTGTTAGGTGGAAGATGATGGGGGTCTGAAAGCCCTGATATACTCTTGATCTGTTAGGTAGAAGATGATGGTGGTCTGAAAGCCCTGATATACTCTTGATCTGTTAGGTAGAAGATGATGGTGGTCTGAAAGCCCTGATATACTCTTGATCTGTTAGGTGGAAGATGATGGTGGTCATACTTGTATTCAGAATCTCCTGATTCATAAAACTTTGCGTGGGCCACATCCGGCGTCTTGTAACTGAATCATGATCATAACTATAATCATATTAAATCTTCTGTCTTTTCTGTGTATACTGTTTAAAATAGAGAGGTTAGTTGATGGCATGCATATTCAGAACTATTACCTGCTGATGAGAGCAAATAAGCTCAAAACAAATTATTTGGTATGTTCTGATATTCATGTACAATGTACATCTAATACAACTTCTCACTTTTCTGTTTACACTGACTGATATACTGAAATATTATAAACTATGTACCTATAATACATATCAGTATCAGTATAAACAGAAAAGTAAGAAGTTGTACTAGATGTATATGAATATGGTACTTATGGATTCAAAGGTATTCATCATATCATGTATATTGTATAACTATAAACCTACGTTTAGTATTAAATTAAACTATGTCAGCGTCGATGGCGCGTTGAATGCACCGGTAGGATAACCGAAGTTAAACAAAGTCCAGCGATGTGAAGGCTTCGTGAAGCTGGCTGGCCTTCCGGCTCAACCCAGGCTGGGTGAGGTTCATGTGGGTAGCATGTTTGTGAGTTTCCTGCGAATGGAGGGTAACACCCCCGTTGTAATATGACCATGCAGTTGAAAGCAACGCAAAAAAATGTGTCAGTTGAATGAGTCCTGACTTCTGAAATAATTGAATCCTTGGTTTTTTTTAATCCGATTTTTTTTTGATCATGTTGTATCTTCAACCAGATTTTTTTTTATCATGTTGTATCTTCAACCAGAAAATGGTCAAGTATATCTAGTTTTACATCTTTTAATGAAGACATCTATATCGTTTTAAACCAGTTTTAGTATTACAAGAATTAATTTTATTTTAGAGATTTCTTGATAAGATTGAAATAATTTTATAGCAATGTCAAGTACTTGCTAATATTAAACATACATATTTATGTACATATGCATGGATAATTGGATATGTTATGTATATGCTGATTCTAAACTTTTTTTGGTTCTCCTACAAACCCGGGACCTTCCGCATGGCAAGCGAGTGCTTAACAACTGAGCTATTCGTGCGCTCTTATCATAAATTGAGCTATAACATTATAAACAGCTTTCACTAAAGGTAATTCGGTGACTTTTAGAGAGCCCTTGGTCATGCATAATTAATTACTTAATTAATTTCGGAAATGAACCAAAGATATATGAGAAATTCTATAACAATATTCTAAACAAACGATCAGAAACCATTCTCAACACTGTCCAAAAGAAAGCAATATAATTTATTATTATACATTTAGGAGACCTTACTTTACGTGTCTTTGTTTTGATCGCCCTTGAGTTTTTGATTGTTATGTAAAAATTTGAGACGAATGTGTCAAAATATTTGTTGAAAGTGTTGGTAGTCTGCAGTTGATGAAGAAATCTCTCTTTAGTGATTTTTTATTATTAAAACAAATTAAAAATCACTAAACAGTATTTGAAAGAGCTATAAATTTTAAGAAGAAAGCATTTCTATAAGTTAGGTAATATAATGTGTTTATTTGTATTATTATATCGCAATTTTAGTGGGTAGCGCAGAATTATAGGAGAATTCCGTATCTTTTATCCAAATATGTTATTTTTGCCTATAATTCCGCCACTGGTCGGTGTTAACATTAAAGCAGCTACTCATTTTTCCTCACGAGGCATGAGTGGACCCCGAACACCCAAGTACAGAGTAGAAAAAATACTGCTCCGCTGGGGATCGAACCCAGGTCACAGTGCGTGCAATGCCTAATAGTGTGCTAACTCACTCGGTTACGGTGACTACTGTGACAACTAAGTTAGGTAACAGTATAAACAAACACTAAAATGTTGAGTTGTTGTTTTGTTGTTTTCCAGTATGACTTCATAAAACATCATAGATAAATGCTGTAAACTTTAACATCTTTATATATTTTTTCGTCATTTGTTGAACTGCATGTTCATTGCTTCAACAAATTTTGTGACGCGACTGGGAAGCGAACACCAAACTGACTGATTCGGAATGCATTGTTTTTCATCAGGAGCTACCGCTTACCTTCATAATTCAATAGAATTATGTATTTACATAGGTATAACTACCACAGTAGTAACTTACGTAGGGATCCGTTGGTTCGAATCCCACCCAGTGCATGAATTTTCCTTCATCAATTTGTGTTTGTGACCACATAATAATAAGACTCTGAGGATTAGGTGGTAGAAAATGATTTAAGCATTAACCTCGCCTGTTGATTACCTTCCACTAAAAAATATTTTCAATATTTTTGCTAAGTTGTTAGCCTATTGTCACTACACAATGTTATCAAATGTTATATATGTATAATGATTATACGCATATATTTATGAATATTGTGTATGACCAAATAAAAGTATACAAATCAATACCATAATGTATACTAAACATAAAATAATAATAATATAGTTTTGTATACTAGTACCTACCTATAATATATATTTAACGTGTACTTACCAACATTACTTCTATGTATGAAACAATATCGTTTATCTCAGTGTTACTCAAACTTATGTTTCACTTGGACCTTGATTCCTTGATACGTGAAAAGTTATTTTGAGAACCGCTGCAGAAACATTCATTGTTCATACTTCTTATCATACTTATAAGTAAGTACATATCATGTACCTACACTATACAGGGTGTATCGAAATTACGTGACCAATGGTAATTGAAATATATATTTTTTTGATTTTGTCTAAATGGTTCATTTAGAAAATGATGGACACTTTGTTATTATCTGACCTTTATAAGCTATACTAAATATTTATGCTATAAAAAAAGCTGATTTGAGTGTAGATACCTATTTTTAGACCGTTTCTACAAAAATATTTACTAAACGGAGGCGGAACTTCCAAAATCTTCCAAATCTGAAAAAAAACAAAAAAATCAACTTTTCTAATTACCTAATACTGCAGAATATTTTCGATTGCAATGGACGAGTTCCATCAGCCCTATAACTTGGTCATGTAATTCATATTCACCCTGTATAATACCAGTAGCTACATAATTACATATCTGTACATAAGTATACTGTGTGATAGTATGCCTGAAGTATATTTTTGTATGTAATACTGATAACGCCTTGAGTACCTAATGGCTATTTATATGTACAACGCTCCAATGTATTATAGGTATATGTATATTAGTAGGTACACTATACAATCTTATAGTCATATTACAGTACTCAGTTATGTATGTACGTATTGTACGTCCTATACACGGTGTGCATGTTTACAATTGAAGCAAAAGGATAAAAAAATTAATTTTCAAAAAGGACTTTAGAGATCAGTCTCTAGGTATATATCTATATAAATATAGAGATCAGTTCTTTTATCAACATAAATTTCCTAATCAGTTTCATCTAATATGTGTAGTTTTAGGGGCTTCTTATTCGTCTGGGATCACTCAAAATTAATTGATTTCCGAACTCGCTTTACCCTAGAGACCCTAGACCCTTCATTGAGGTAACGATATTATTTTACTTTTCTTGAAACACCCCGTAAGCGAGCTAACACTTCTTATACATATACATGATAAACGTCATACCTAGGTACTCCTCAGCATATTATACTGTAGCCAAGGCACCTCTCTTCACTTCTACCTTGGCTACTCTCCTAATACTCAGCGAGCAGAAAATGCAATGCGCTGTTGTTGGAAAACTACTGATAAGGCCACAAGGCGACTTCGAGATAAGAATTGGAGCGGTAAAAAACATCGCGTGTTGTGAACTGTCGGGAAACAAAAACCATGGGTCGTGCTGCGAACGACAGAGTAATGAGGCTCAGGCGAACTTGGCGTTTCTATTCTTCTTCTTCTTCGACTGCTTATCCGTCTCAACGATTATCATGGCGATGTTCTATTTTTAGCATGGAGGAGTAATGGAAAACTCGTAATGCCTCAAACCTGTCCCATAAAATCGACCATCTTGGTTAGTCTTAACACAGAGTAAAAAACACTGCCAATTATGGACTCTATACTTCCTCGTGATTGTTTCACATTGTTAACACGTGCCAATTTTGAGATTTTATACTAAATTACTTGTATCTCCAAAACGACTGCACCGATTTTCTTCAAATTTGTTTTATATGGTAGAAATTTTTCTACATTCTAGATTCCACAAAAATTTCTGTATCGGCAAGTCGTGGTCCTTATTTTTTGACTTTTTTGTCCAAAATTTCGGATTTTCTTAAATATCAGAGTCTAATTATAATTAATTAAAAAATATATATAAATAGCCTATGTAAAACAATTATATGCATACACACACAAAATTTCATTAAAATCGGGTGTACCGTTCACGAGATATAAGCGTTTAAGTAAAAAGTTAGTGGTCAGGCGCATGGGCTCTTTCACCAAGAACCGCTAGTACGAATTCGATGAATTTAAAATGGGACCATCTACAGAATGTCTCCTAGATGTTTGCAAAATTTCATCAAAATCGGTTGAGTAGTTTCCGAGATTTGCGCGTTACAAGGAATCGTTTTAACAGACCGCCAGAACGACAGACCGACAGACAGACACAAAACCAAATTTGCTCAGGAGGTTATGAAACGTCCAGAAATCTGAAAAAAATTGAAATCGGAGCAAAAAAAATTTTTTTTTTACAAAAACGAACACAATACTTCCGATTTCTAATATTAGAAATTTCTCGGAAGTAATACAACAATTACAAATTATTACTTCCGAGAAATTTCTAATATTAGAAATCGGAAGTATTGTGTTCGTTTTTGTAAAAAAAAATATTTTTTTGCTCCGATTTCAATTTTTTTCATATTTCTGGACGTTTCATAACCTCCTGAGCAAATTTGGTTTTGTGTCTGTCTGTCGGTCCGTCGGTCTGTCGGTCTGTCGGTCTGTCTGTCGGTCTGTTAAAACGATTCCTTGTAACGCGCAAATCTCGGAAACTACTCTACCGATTTTGATGAAATTTTGCACACATCTAGGAGACATTCTGCAGATGGTCCCATTTTAAATTCATCGAATTCGTACTAGCGGTTCTTGGTGAAAGAGACCATGCGCCTGACCACTAACTTTTTACTTAAACGCTGATATCTCGTGAACGGTACACTCGATTTTGATGAAATTTTGTATGGTTATGCATATTATCATTTTACATAGGCTTTTTATATTTATTTTTAAATTAATAATGATTTGACTCTGATATTTAAGAAAATCCGAAATTTTGGACAAAGAAGTCAAAAAATAAGGATCACGACTTGCCGATACAGAATTTTTTGTAGAATCTAGAATGTATAAAAAACAATATTCTACCATATAAAACAAATTTGAAGAAAATTGGTTGAGCCGTTTTAGAGATACAAGTAATTTTCTAAAAAAATCTCAAATTTGGCACGTGTTTACAATGTGAAGCAATCACGAGGAAGTATTGTGTCCATAATTGGCAGTGTTTTTTTTATTCTTTCATGCTTCTGAGGGTAATAAAGGTAGCCATATTGGATAGTTTCTTATGTAAAATAATAAAATAAAATTTTATGGCTGTATGGAATGGCCTTGCCAACCAATGCCAAAAAAAAAAAAAATAGTTTCTTATGGGACGGATTTATTACTATTAATAGTAGTAATATTATGTATCAATTATACCTTTTCTCATAAGCAATATAAGCATCGATTATAATAATAACACTCTTTAGTGAAAGATAACCACCAGGCGAGGTTAATGCTTAAAACATTTTCTACCACTAAACCCTCAGAGTCTTATTATTTTGTGCTCACAAACTCAAATTAATGAAAAAAAAATCATGTACGGGGTGGAATTCAAGATCCCTACGCTACCTGGCTTATCATCTGCTTTGACCACTTTACTACCAGTGCACACTTGTGCTCTAACAAAGTTCAAAAGTTGCAAGAAGTACAAGGAATGTTGCGAAATTCTTGATAAATCCAGCACAACCAATGATTGCAGAATCCAATTGATAACAAAATTCCTGGAAATTTTTCGTGTAATTTTAGGTATCTACCAATCTACTGGAACACGTTTTTATGCTTACTGTTAAGTGTGTTTTGCCATGGTATGGTATTAGATATGTTGTATTACAGACATGTTGTATTGTGGGGTTGCAAGATCCAAGTTTTATGGGAGCTAACAGTTTTTAAATAAGTTCAAGCAATTCGTGCACCAAATTTAAGGCACAAGAAGGTAAGGTGTAGGAATCAATGGGGCTTAATTCAATGGTATGGTATATTATCTATACTTACTCCATAAGAATGTGTGTACAAAAATTAAAATATACCTACCAACTAAATTTACAGTACATCCATGTACCTATCCTTCTAATATAGGTAAATATGTAATATTAGATAGATATATTCAATTCAATAGTGAGAACCTTCATGGAGATACTATATATACAAGGAGATAATGGATTATCCGAGTAACCAGTAATACAATACATATATTATTATAATATCGCCTTATATTTATACTGCCCAATTAGGATTATTGAAGTCCCATTATTCCACCAGTCAGTCAAAGACTTATTATTATGTGGTAAAAATCCCAAATGGGAGGATAACTTGTCATGACCCGGCTGGGTTTCGAACCCACGACCCCTGGAATCTCTGGATTCACAGAGCGCCGCCTTTACCACTGAGCAATCGGGACCGAGAAAGTGATTTGATTCCAAGCAACTCCGAGTACTCTTGCATCACACATATCACACAACACACAACTCACAATGGAATGGAGTTCCAAAATTTCCAATGGTTCCTCGCATGGTCCGTGATTATTTTGGAAGGGGGAGGAGTTACTGTCTGGGCCATATTTATTTTGGAAGGTGGGCGGATCCATGTGATAAGTGACTGGGTTGATTGTTCAGTGTTTCCAGTGTTGTGAGTGGGAGGGTGGGTCCAGTTCCAAATTATCTTTCGACAATGGTTCCTTGATCAGTATTTTGATTTATTTCTTCTTATTACCTATATGTTTGTAATGAAACTTTTGGACTTGTCATTGTGTTTTGTAGGCCAAATTATTTTGCAATTATTTGACATTGTGGTGATTTTTTCCCAATAACTTGATAGTTGATTCATTGTCCTTATACCTGTAATTGGTTTGGACATGTTGTTATGTTTTGCAAGCCACATTATTTTGCAGTTATATGAACTTTTGGTGATTTTTTCATAATATTTTGATGTTCAATTCATTGTTACTATTCCTGTGATTGTGTTGGACACGTCTTATGTTTACAGGCCAAATTAAATACTTCGAAATTATCGAATTGTGGTGGCTTCTTTTCAACATATTGATGTTTGATTGATTTTTCCTATTACCTTTGATTGTTTTGGACATGTTATTATTTTTTGCAGGAGAAATTCTTTGCAATATTGTCGCATTGTAGTGACTTTATATTTTGACGTTTGATTCATTGTTCCTATTACCTATGATTGTAATGGAACTTTTGGACTTGACATTGTGTTTTGCAGGCCTAATTAATTTGAAACTATCGCATTGTGGTGGCTTCTTCTCAACATATTGATGTTTCATTGATTTCTCCTATTACCTTTCATTGTTTTGGACATGTTGTTAATTTCTGTAGCCTGAATAAGTTGAATTAAATCTAATTATCACCCCGTGGTGGCTTTGTTATATGATATTTGATTAGATTGTACCTTTTTCCCTATGATTGTTTTGGACTTGTTAATAATGTTAGGGGAGTAGAAAAGCATTGGCTTGGTTCTGGGGGCCGTTGTCAATTATTAGCCTCCTTGTAAAGACAGTGGTAGAGGTGCTGAGTCGTTTCTCCACGGTCTGGCTACCATCGTTCACGATGACGCCACCCTGTGATGATGAATAATGTTACCATGTTTTGTAGTTTAAAATATTTTGCAACCGCATTGTTTTAGATCCTATCAAAAGTTTTGTCAAAAAACTTATGAATGTAATGAATAATCTAGTTATGTTGTCACCAGAGTATCGCCCACATATTTTTGTCATTTAGGTTGTCCACGTCCAGATTTGTTTACATGTTCACAAATAGTCTGCCTCATGTTTTATATGTCTTGGGCCCTGAAACATTTAGAGATATTATATTTAAGCATTGTAGTTTCCGTAATTATTGACTTTTCAAGACGAAAAAATACATACAAACTATATTTACCGTTATATAAGCACTGTAGTTTCTGGGAGGCGTTCACCCGCGAAACGACCGTTTCGCTTGATGATAAGGTTGTTCAAAGACAAAAGGAAAAATCTTGTTTCATTGAAAATATTGAAATACATACTGTAAATGTTATTGTAGTTCAACGACCTGAAGGATATTTTACCGATTAATCCGCATTTATATTCATTATCAAAAACATTCGTTGTTCGTGCTAATAATTCAACATGACTTTCGATATTTAAGCCACCAAAATTAGGTATGGGGCAAGGACTTTAATTGTTGGGTATAGACCTCTCTTTAAATAAATGTTATTTAAAAAACAGGTATCTCACGATTCAAAGAACTAAAAACAATTATTATAATTAAGTTTCTAATGTGCACATCAAACTTGACTTACCATTTACTAACTTTTCATCTTGGATTTTCGCACACACGCTGTAGCGACGACTGCATTTATCACTCTGTATGTATGCAGACCACTTCGAATGCAATCGGTACTCATTGCAACGAATGTGCCTCGCTCAGCTACAGAGTTGCATTAGTGCATGTCATGAGAATGAGGGAGAGAGAGAGAGGAAGAGAGACAGAGAAAGAGAGACTGAGACAGTAATAGGCATAATATATGCGAGAGAGAGAGAAAAAAAGAGATAGGTATAGATTATAGACATAGAATAAGAGAGAGAGAACAACTGATAGGCAGTTATGTCAGGGCTGGCTAAAATTGCCTTGACCAAGGTTAACTTTCAGTTTTTAATAATACCGAGGGTTCGAATTTGAATCGTCACCCATCAGAGTCCTCACTTTGCTGGGTGACATCCTAACTGGGTCCTAACTTTAATTGATGGGTTTGCTGGGCGTTGCTTATGAACTTCAGAGGCATAACAAAGCTTATGTATTCAATCGATAAGAGGTCGCGTTACTCGTAGGTCGGTGGTTCGATTCTGGATTACAATAAAGTTAAATATTTAGAAAACAAAAAGGACATCAAATTGAGTAATTGTGCTGATTGTGATTATTAATATAAACAAGCGCACGAATAGCTCAGTGATGGTTAAACACTCGCTTGCCATGCGGAAGGTCCCGGGTTCAAACCCCCGCGCCGACAAAAATTTGTATTAAAAACTTGGTTCCAGTTGTTTGTAAGGGATACGTTCCGGTGCGCTCGTGTTGACCCAGCACCTAAATGGGAAGTGTTGTGTCACTTCTCGCCCATCAGACGGGAGGCATATTACGGGATGGGCAGGCTACAACACAGACCACAAGCGTCTACTGTAGCTCCTGTTTCATGGCTACGAAATAAAAAAAAAAGCTCTGAAACACTTATTAAAATAAAAAAAATAATAAAAAAACATGATAAAGATATTGACATGGCTGTATGTGTTGCTCTGGTCCAATGCCAAAAAAGAAAAAAAGTATAAAGAGAAAAGTGAGAAGTTGTCCTAGACGGTTGTTTAGACTTATAGACTACAAAACTGTCAACACGTACTATTTCTAACAATCTACTATCTACAGGAAGGTTTGTTCTTTATTGTTAAGTTCAAACTTATTTTCACGGTCAGACGGTCACCCGCGGACACCACTAGACACCCAAGTTTGGACACCCCTGCAGATGGTGCAGTTACAGGCACGAAGTGCATCTGACGTCACGACTGTTGCAATTATTATAAACTGCACTGCACTGCGTTCTGCTGATTATGTACAGGGTACGACCCAAGAGAGGACACGTGGAGTTCAAAAATGTTCGGAGCAAAATATGATTGAATTTTAATTTAAAAGCCCATCAGCCTCTCTCCCTGCTCCCCCGGCACTGACAGACAGTACCGAGAGCGTCGATTGTATGCTCCAATACCTGAGAGCTCTTAAACTCTACAACATGATTTATATTAGGGAATCCTGTCTGTCGACAAGGTTAAAGCGCTTAAAAGGAAAAAAAAGTCCATCATTTTTTTTCTTTCAAAAAGGTACCTAAGTATGTGAGGGCTGAAAATGGGCCGATAAAACACTATTCAATGCTTAAATTCAATAATTTAAATCGTAGACATATAGTTTAGATGCCTGTGAAATATTTATTTTGGTCTTTTTTATTTCCCAAGTCAATTCAGATTTCACCGCAAGATTGAATTTTCCCTTATTAATTTAAAATAAGTTTACCATTTATTAAGGGCATCAATAATTATTCGAACAAGTCCTAAATGTCCGGGGTTCGAAACTCAGAGTCAACAAAAAATTGTATTTATATCATAATTTAGTCACAGTTGTTAGTAAGGATCCCTAAATTCTGATACGATAGCTCATCCTGCTGATATTAGTGTTTTCGACAGACCTCAGGAGCTTGATCGATAAGGCGGCGGACTTTAACCTGGAGGTCGGTGGTTCAAGTCCCGGTTTCAGCGTATTAGATTTAGTAAAGCGAGTTTGAGTATAATTGTGATATCACAAAAGTGATAACCCAAATATGATAACTTGTAATTTGTATTAGTGTTTTTGAATGTGCGGCGGTTTTTCGCGATCCCTGTATGCAATTGCATTGGATCATGGATGCAAAAAACTGCATCCACTCGGCTGGAAATATATCAGAGAACTATGTTGCACAGCCAGTGTTCCAAGTGCAATTGATGACATGTTCCATGCGATGCAGTATTCTGCCATGAAGTCATTCCAGTGCATAACTGCATATGCAACTAATGGGCATAAGTAAATAAAACTGATGTATTGCAAAAATAATGTACCCATTTCCTATATGTATGGAATTGTATAAATATATTTTGTGCCGTCATTTTTGTTTACCTATATGCAACTATAACGCATGTGGTATTCTGTAAAATATATTAATACTAGCCGTTTGCCCGTGCTTTGCAACGGGACTAAATTTCAAATTTACCAAGGCATGGCCGTACTGCTGGACAGCAATGCCTTTTTGAACTTTTTATAATTTTTCTGGACAAAGCGATAATGGTTTTGGGGGGGTCAATTCTGAGACATTTTTCGCTATCTCTTACCGTTTTGGCTAAACAACTCCAGACAAACAAACAAACATAGGTAGGTAGGTAGGTTGTCTTTTTTTTCTGTTTTATATATAGAGATATGCCCAAATTATTCATATAGTATACTAAACATAATTACCTATGTACATTGTAGGAACATATAATATGAATATATATATGCGATTGAATTATATGTATGCATCTACCTATAATATGTACAAATATAAATGCTGTAATCACATTTCATATTCACATGCAACTGCAGTACTGTACATACTCGTCCTATTATTGCGAATGTAATCTTGTGATGCCAAATGCGCCTAACAAAATGCTTACATCCACATTGCTTGTGGTGGTCTATTTTCAATATCCATATTCTTGTACGTAAGTGTCATAACTGTTAGGAGTATAATGTTGTTAGGTGGTTAATATTGCCAGGTTACCTGTCGGCTGCACTATCGATCAAACTGAGGTCGGTTATTGTATTAATAAATATTATTATTATAGACTGGTTGGAGTTCCACAAGAGAAGCACCAATTATCACACCGACTTCTATTTACATCTATTGTGACCAGTTGATTCTAATTCTGATGTACGTCCTGATTTGAAGTAGTCAGGACGGGGGTTTTAACCCCCGGTTTTAATTCCTGGGAAATAGCTGGGAATCGCACCAGCTACCCACATTAACCTCACCCAGCCTGGGTAGGGCCGGAAATGCCAGCCTCACGTGTTCGGATGGAACAGAATTTTCGTCGATAAGTCTGCCCCGTCCGGGAGTCGAACTCGGGAACTCTGGACTACGGGCAGTAGTCACAACCATTACGCCACGGAGTCTGGCCATTAATAAGTAGGTATCAGGCGTGATGGCTGGTGCTAAGGAGCTGCGGAACTCCAGCACCCCCAGACGAAAAAGAGAGAATTTTCTCAAGTCCTATAGCTCGCACACCATGAAAATCATCACACATTTCTAGAATAATTAACGCATAATTATTATCATTGGCATGGTAAACAAACACGATCTCTTTAAAGAGTTTGAGTTTTCTAATAGATACTGAAAGAGTAAATCTACATAATATACATCCCATTTTAGTCCAGTTTATGTTGCAGCACCGCCAAAACATTTTCCCACCGGCCGCGCTTGGTAGGTAATTATATTGTAATAATTGTATATTATTATACATAGCCATAATTATTGTTAAAAGATATATAGTTATAGCTACCTTCTTATGGCTGTGCGTATTATTATACTTACTCTAGCATTCATGAAGTAATTCCGGAACGCCCTTAACTCACATTTATTCAAACGTGAACATTTTATTCAAATTTTCTAACTCATTAAGGATAAAGAGTATATTTCTGTTATCTAATTAATAAAAGAAAATATTTTAATAAAGTCATAATGAAGAAATTCCTAAGTTTTCTGAAATAGCCGGAATGTGTCCAATTCGTTCCCTGTTTGAGTTTAGGGACATTAAAGGGTGGATCATCACTATCAGAACTGTATGTGCCTTGGTTAGTTGTTATTATAGTTATTTTATGTTCTCAGTAAATATAAAAGCAGTTGACTTTTTTTTATATTTCCTAAGATGCATCTTTATGTTTGCCAAATATTTTACCAAGGTAGAAGACTAGGTTGCTACTTTATAAGAAGAATTGAAGAAATATAAAAGAACAATAAAAATATTAATCAGATGTCAAGAAAAAAATGATATTTTAAATAGTTTATATTTTTTCAAATTCAACAATATTTAAATACATCTATCAAATTCTTAATCATCGAACATATGAAGGGGATTTCCTGATGGAAAAGTCCCAAGAATGTAGCCTGCATTGCCTCTTTGATAATTAATTTCTTATGTGAGATACTTGTATATATGCATTATTTTCTTTTTGCACCAGGTATACCTTATTACAGTAATGCCATACACTTCAACCTGAGTTATACAGAATCATCAAGGATATAAAAAATCAATTATTTCTCAACTAAAAAATAAAAATATGAAATATTCCTGAAAGATTTGTGTCCCCGATATGTGCCATCATTCCCCCACAAGGATTTGAAATTCATGTAATACTGGCGGCTTTATTAAAATACCAAAGAATTTGACTAATCTAGGAGGTATTATAATAATAACTATAATATATATTTATGCCTCAAAGAATTTCCTTTACTATAGACTTTTATTTAAAGTTTCCATCAGCATGCACTGACGAAATTATACATAAGTTCCCCTTACAATTAGAGGAAATTTAAATTTAATTAAAAATATCTGCAGATAGGCATGGAGGAAAATCGTAATTGTTTTTAAATAAAATTAATTTATTAACATTATTTATTTGATTTAAATTCATTTAGTCACATAAATAAGGAAAAAGTCCAAACATTGGGTTAAGGATCGGATCCCGTAACCACAGAGTACGGTTAACGTCAAGACCTTAACCCCCGGAAAATTTAAGATTAAATTATTTAATTTAAGCTTAAGAAAATGAGCGCAGGAATAGCTCAGTGGTTAAGCACTCGCTTGCTATGCAGAAGGTACCGGGTTCGAAACTCCGGCCGACAAAAATTAGTATTCAAAATTTGGTTCAGTTGTTTGAAAGAGATACCTTCCGGTACGCTTGCGTTGACCCAGCACCTAAATCAGAAGTTATTGTGTCACTTCTCGTCCATCAGGGTTAGGTGGTAGAAAATGCTTTGAGTATGAACCTCGCCTAGTGGTTACCTTCCACTGAAGAGTATTATTATTATGTTTCAAGATTTTATGTATAAAGTTGGTTAATTGGTTACTCTGTCAATTGTGAATATCATGAAGCCAGGTCAAAAGTGAAGGCCTCGTTCTCGGCGCCATAGGTATACAGGGTGAGCATAAAGTCTCACCCCACCCCCCGTATCTCGAGAATTGCTGAAAATACAAGAAAACGCAAAAACACGTATCCCTTCGATTTTAGGGAGATTCATTTTCAGCCAAAAAAATAAAGTTGGTCCATGCCCAGCCTGACTGGGGCCGTGTAGGCAAATTTTTTTTGGCTGAAAATTAATCCCCCTAAAATCGAAGGGATACGTGTTTTTGTGTTTTCTTGTATTTTCAACCATTCTCGAGATACGGGGGGTGGGGTGAGACTTTATGCTCACCCTGTATAATTATCTAGGTATATAATAGGTATATAATATATATAATAGGTATAATATAACGCCATTAGGTATATAATTATCTTGAGCTAATAACCAGTGTTTATTATTACTTGAAAATCCTTACCTATCAGATGATGAGCCAGAATAAGTTATGTCTATTGTCTATGGCTTTCAAGGTCACCATTACTGGGCATACCTATATGATTGTCAATGTTACAACTGAAATTCTGAGGAAAAAGAAAAAAAAAAAAAAAAAAACGAAACATTTCCCAAAGATTTTATATTGAATCTTTCAGTCACCAGGGCTCAAACGCAATATCGTAGAACCTTTAAAACAATTATAACAGTTTGGTATAAATATAATAATAATAATATCGCCTTATTTATACTGCTCTATTAGGACTAATGAGTCCCATTATTCCAGGACTAATGAGTCCCAGCAGTAATATTAATATGTGGTCTAAATGCCAAATGGGAGGTTAGCATGTCTCGGCCTGGTTTTGACCCCGCGAACTCTGGATTACTAGCCTTGACCACTGAGCTACCGGGACAGGCTATAATATATTTAAGATTTACAAAGAAATGTGGTGTATATTTCTGTGGCTACAGCCGCCCCTGTGTGGCACGATTCCTGGTGGGGTTGGCGGCTCAATCCGCTAAAATCCTACCCGGCTTAATCCGGCACTACCCTAGTTCCAGCACTAGCCGGAACTAGGGTAGTATTAGATCAGAAAAATACACAATATGTTTGACCATACCATTTACTATTCTGTCAAAAAATCCGCCTCTGTGGGTTTCGAACCCGAGACTTTGGGATGAACAGACAAAGGTAATTACCCTTCTTTATACCAAGAACATCGGCATATTATTATTATTTTAACCTTTATTAGGAGGACACAATGTTGACAGTATAAAATTAAGAAAAAATAATTAAATGATAAAATAGTATGAAAAATAAAAAATGAAAAAAGAAATCCAGGTAATCCACAGTTAGCGTAGGGATCCGTTGGTTCGAATCCCACCCAGTGCATGCATTTTTCCTCATTAATTTGAGTTTCTAACCACATACAATAATAAGACTCTGAGGGTTAGGTGGTAGAAAATGCTTTGAGCATATTAACCTCACCTGGTGGTTACCTTCCACTGAAGTGAAGAGTGTTATTATATATTATTATTAGGAAAATGATATAGTGTCCTAACTAAAGGACGGGGTTATTGGCTGTGGCGAATCTCTTCCACCCAACTTATTCAGCAAATCAGCATCATGAGGTTTGACCATTAAGGCTGATTTGTGGTATTTACTAAACGCTATAATTTCGAAGTATATAATGTCCCATTGTATACCCACCAAGGTTTTAATTTTTTTAACCCATGAATTATAATGACCACCAATGTTTTAGTACAGAAGGAAACTGCAGTTAAAGTGATTTTAATGTACTTTTAAACACCTAATAAAACGCTAACGACTAGACTAAACCTACTAATCGGGAGATATGTATACAAAAACGCACTCGGTTCAAAGAAAACAATAAAAATCCAGTTAATCATTATGGTGTAGGTATGTTTTGTAAAATATGGCTCTCAATTCTTTGTAAATCTTCGAGTTTTATAACTGTTATAATTGTTTTATGTTCATAACTTTATAGTCAGTATACAAAATATAACTTTTTTCTTATTATTGATATTTGTTATCGATTAATAATCATTTAACTAATGATAATTTACTATCTGATTTCTCTGACCAAATATGGCTTTTTCGGATATCTTCCTTTCATTCGTTTTTATAGATATTTTAGTAGGTAAGTTACTCCTATCATATTTGTGTTCATTGCACTTTCTGGTCAAACATATGCCAAATCCTTGGGGATAAATTCGGCCCGGTTTCTGACCCCGCACCTCTGGATTAACTAGTCAGACGCCTTATCATTAGCTACAGGGTTATATATTAAAGATTTACAAAGAAATGTGGTTTGCCCTTCTGTGGCCCAGCCGCCCCAGTGTGACATCATTTTCTTGGCGTCAATCCTTAGAAATCCTCCGGCTAATGCACTACCCTAGTTAGCACTACCGAACATAGTATGACAGAAAAATACACAATATTTTGACCATACCATTATATTCTGTCAAAAAATCCCTCTGTGGTTTCGCAACCCGAACTTTTGGATAACAGACAAATAATTACCTTTTTTACAAGGACACGCATATTAATATTAATTTTAACCTTTATTAGGAGGCACAATGTTGACAGTATAAATTATTAAGAAAATATTAATGATAAAATTATGAAAATAAAAAAGAAAAAGAAATAGTAATAAGTTTGCGTAGGGTCCGTTGTTCGAACCACCCATTATGTATGAATTTCTCATTAATTAGTTTCTACCACAACAATATAAGAACTCTGAGGTTAGTGAAAAAATGCTTGAGCATATTAACCTCACCTGTGTTACCTTCCATGAAGTGAAGAGTGTTATTTATATTATTATTAGAAAATGATACTAGTGTCCTAACTAAAGGACGGGTTATTGGCTGTGGCGATCTCTTCCACCCAACCTTATTCAGCAAATCACATCATGAGTTTGAACCCATTAAGGCTGGATTTGTGGTATTTACTAAACGCTATAATTTCTGAAGTATATAATGTCCCATTGTATACCCACCAAGTGTTTTAATTTTTAACCCATGAATTATATGACCACCAATGTTTTAGTACAGAAGGAAACTGCAGTTAAAGTGATTTTAATGTACTTTTAAACACCTAATAAAACGCTAACGACTAGACTAAACCTACTAACTCGGGAGATATGTTTATACAAAAACGCACTCGGTTCAAAAAAACAATAAAAAATCCAGTTAATCATTATGGTGTAGGTATGTTTTGTTAAAATATGGCTCTCAATTCTTTGTAAATCTTCGAGTTTTATAACTGTTATAATTGTTTTTATGTTCATAACTTTATAGTCAGTATAAAAATATAACTTTTTTCTTATTATTGATATTTGTTACGATTAATAATCATTTAACTAATGATAATTTACTATTGAATTCTCTGACCAAATATGCTTTTTTTCGGATACTTCCTTATCATTCGTTTTTATAGATATTTTAGTAGTAAGTTACTCCTATCATATTTGTGTTCATCTGCACTTTCGTGCTATCAAAACTACTCAAACTCGCTTGACTAAATCTTCGCTGAACCCAGGACTTGAACCACCGACCTCCAGGTTACAAGTCCGCGGCCTTATCGATCAAGCTACTGAGGTCGCTTCGATATTTAAGTATTAAAGAACCTACTGTCTTGTAGATGGACATACCCAAATGCCTATCACCCAATAATATTATATTCAATTATTCACTAAGGCATGCAAAATTTTCTAGAAATTCTTCAATAAAGTTATTTTTTTAACAATATCAACTCTGCATGACAATTTACACAAATAATATTTGAATCCTGTCCATAAGATATCGAGTTCCATAAGAACTCAAGTACCAACCAAATCTGCATCTAATAAAAATAATTAAAGTTTTTGCAACATTGAATAAATGAGATTTTTTATAAGCACGGGGATTATGCATAATAAAAAAGATGGTTTCAATGTTCGACCATCTTTGCATATTATAAGATTGTAGGTTGTATTTTATGAACAACGTCAAAAAATAAATAAAAAAATCCCCAGGTAAAATAGTTATGGTGTTGTACCTATGTACTTTGTACATATTTTAGTTATGATAGGAATACCAAAACCGGGAACTTTAGTTTTCTAGGCCTTAGGATAAGCCATTATCATCAGCTAGCAAATTAAACTGAAAAACATTCACAACTTTGTGGACTAACTAAATTTAAAACGATACGACTATGTAATGCCATTTTTTGTTCAAATTTATTTTTTTTTCAAAAAAATCAAAGTACCGGTTCTGGTAAGGTCTTCAAACGTATGGGTATGACAGAACACCTATATTTCCTATGAAGACATTGATAAAAAGTTCAATGAGTTTATTGAAAAGAACTTAACATGTTATATTTATGACACAATAATTTCAATTGTAAAAAAAAAGTTATTTTTCGAATGGCAACAAATTTTTGACCTAATTAGTTTTAGAAAAATAATATAGAACACACTTCTGGAATTTTAAAGGAAACTGAAACTATTTTATGACTTGTAAAATAAACTAAATAGGAATTGTACTAAAAATATTAAATATTTGTTTAAAAAATACCCATAGGAGGTAATAAAAGGGAGAAATAAATATGTGTTACACCTTGAATATTATCATCTTAGTTACTTTAAAATATAAAAATAATTAATGACTTAATAATATGTAGCAGGTCCCAAACTATGCTACACCTATTATTCAAATTCCCTAAAAAATTCTCAGTGACATATCAAGACAACTTAAAATGTAAGTTTTAAAAGAACTCACATCAATAAGAAAAAATAGTGCTCAAATCTGGTATGAAAATCTGTACTGATCTTACCCTTTTATCACCCAATACCTTTTGAACAGCTCATGACTTATCTGCAAAAAATATGATAACCAGAATGCGAAAAGATATTAAAAAGATTTAATATGATTATGATAAATAACACATTCTTAAGTAAAGTTACACACTTACCATGATTTTCAGTCAATAATAGCTTGTTAAAATCACTATAACTGTGGGTTACGAAAATAAAATAATCACGGCAAAACTTAACCTCAAATCAAGCAAATGAACTCAGAAATGAAATTGGTTTGTTTACAAAAGTACGCTCTGCTAGATAGAGATTTTAGTTTTTATCAGTTCATTGTCATTAACGTATCGTCGGAATAGTGGTACCCGGTATTAGCAGATACCCGTTTTAGCAAACCTTCCTACTATATATATTAACTATAATGCAATATAAGTATAGATATTATCAATTCATCGATCATCATAATTTGAGTCATGTTATCCTATACCTAATCACAATTCTTGTGGATTAAAATACAGCTTTAAGCCACCGGCCAGGCGAGAAGACTCAGAATATCAAAAACGGCAAACCCGTATTCCTTATTAATGTTAAGGTGGATGATTTCAGCAAAAAAAATTTGCCTACAGGCCCAGTGCAGGCGCAATAGACCAAACTTTAAAATCTTAAATAGAATGGTATGTCTTGTGGTAAATCATGTTTTAAAGATCTTTATTGGAGAATTAAGATTACAATAATCCAGGTGCTACGACTTACCTCTGAGTACAGGGTCGACGTCTGTAATATCCATATATTTTGAAACTATAATGATAACCGTAAATAAATGAGAAAACTTATCTCTGTTAATAAGAACTCTTCATATGAACTTTTCGCAATGTTATAATCGACATACCTGTTGATTAGTTTCTGGTCGTTTCTCAGCCAGCCGGACGAACAGCGAAAAAAATTTCGAAATACAAATCAAATTTTACACTTGTTGAAAGTTCTTGCTAAATGATTATTATTATAGAAAAATTCTCCATAATTTACTTTCGATTATAGTCAAAAATAGGATATTACGCATTATAATCGACTACTCTGGATGTATTTCTGGTCGTTTCGTCAGAGCGGACAACAGTCGAAAAAAATATTAACAAAAAACTAACAAATTTTAACTTGTCGAAGTATTCATGCTATAAGGATTTTTTATTTCAATGAAAAATTTCTCCATAATTTACGGTTGACGAGTTATAGGTCAAAATATAGGGATATTACGCATTACGTCCCACCCTGTATCTCGAGAACGGTAAGTTGTAGCACACTGAAATTTATTGTAATGAACTTCTCTTAATAAGACCTTTAAAACAATATGCCACAAGACATACCATTCTATTTAAGATTTTAAAGTTGGTCCATGCCCAGCCTGACTGGGGCCGTGTAGGCAAAAAGAATTTGGCTGAAAATCAATCCCCCTAAATATAAAGGAATACGGGTTTTTGCGTTTTTTGATATTCTGAGTCGTTTTCGAGAAACCTAGGCCTGGGTGAGACTTTAAAAAGACCCTGTATACATATAGTTACATACCTATGTAAGGGGTACCCACCAACCTATCAGATAATTTTTTTTTAAGTATTGGGTAGATTAATATTTAGAAAAAAAATATTTTTCAGAATTTATTATAAATGTTATATACCTACATACATATACCTATGCACATACATTTGACAGCTTTCATGTAGACTTTTATCATGTATAATGTATTAATATACCTATACCTAATCTATAAGGTATCGCAAGTGTTAGCTATACCTATCGATATATGTATTAGATGTAAATATAATACCCAACTAATGCATTAAGTAATATGCTAATTTTATTCGTCATCTCATCCTTATACAGAATTAAGAATAATATACATTTCCTTGAAAAATATATACCTATGGATTACCTATATATTATCAACATTATTTATATTCAATTTCAACACTTGACTTTACTATAGATATACTTGAGAGCTTCAGTATCTTCCAGTTTTACATTCTGTCCTAACAAAATGAGCGTCATTTAAATGCATAAAGTGAGATAGTTTATTCAAGACTTGCTCCATTAGAGCCAAGCCCGTGACTAGGGTCAATTGAGTGTTCATCAATACATAATATTATGTATAATGTATACAATACATAATATAATGTATACTTTACATAATATTATGTACATTAGAAATACTTACCTTTTGGCAGTGTCGCGTTGATGGCGCATTGAATGCACCGGTTCTCGTAGGATCACCGAAGAAACGTCCAGCGAGGTGAAGATTTCGTGATGCTAACATTCTGGTCTAACCCAGGTGGTCAAATTGGGTGAGGTTAATGTGGGTAGCAGGTTTGTGAGTTTCCTGCAAATGGAGGGTAAATACCCTTGCTGCGCTATGACGATCCAAATGAAAGTGACGTTAATAATAACAACCCGATTAGGACTATTAAATCCCATTATTCCAGCAGTAAGCCCAAGACGTATTATTATGTGGTAAAAATCCCAAATGCATGGGAGGATAACTTGTCATGTCCCGGCTGGGTTTCGAACCCGCGACTTCTAGAATCTCTTGACTCACAGAGTGCCGCCTTTACCACTGAGGTACCGGGACAGACGTTAAACCCAAATGAAATAAATAAGAAATACCTACATATACAAATACATAGACACAGCAGCTGCACTCTTTTCTCTCTCGGCGGAAGATGCATGTCTCTCAACAGTCGGGCTAATGCTTTGACTCCCCGCCCTGGCAAGAAATCCCCAGCAACCACCAGAACCGTGAATATGTCGCCACCCGCGGGAGTAAATGAAGGCACACATGATCTGAGACTTCGACTTATGGAGGAAGTACATATATACGTATAGATTTAGATTTTGTTGAGGTTATTTATATTTATAGATCTATGTATAGTAAAAAAAAATATAAAAAATTGTATACCTACATGAGTGAATAATTTGTTTATGTATCCTGTCAGGCGGACAATTTACAAATAAAATAAATTAAATACATGATACTTGAAACCATCTATTCACAAGATTATATATAATTATTTTTTTCCTTTTAAAGTAGTGGTACCCAGGAACCGCTTTAACATTACTTCAGGGCTGAAGAGTTTTGCCACAGGCAAAACTTCCAGAAGAGGCTGGAAGGGTTGGGTGGAAGAGATTGCCACAGCAATAACCCGCCTTTAGTAGACATTATTGTTATTTTCTTTTTTTTTTACTTATTTATTTTGTCATTTGTTTTTTCTTTCTTTCTTTTCTTAATTTATACTGTTCCTGTTTGTCCTCCTAATAAAGCTTAAAAAAAAAAAAAAAAAAAGGGCAACATACCTTTACATTTTGCCATTCGGAAACGAGCAACTCGGTCAGAATTTTCCACTCCGGCCGGAATCGAACCCGGAACCTACGGGTCAGCAACCAATGCTGTGAATCACTGAGCCACAGATGTCGCGATCTAGATCAAAAAATGATTAAATTTTAAAGTCAATATAATAATTATTTATATTTATTTGTAAAAACCATTGTTTAAAAAGTTCATGAAAATATCAAGTTTGGCGACCATCGAACACAATGATGCTACTTAATGATTTTGATGATACTTTTATAATATGTATATCTATCTTATTGTAGTTTTATTATTATTATTTTTTTAAGGCTTTAACGGCAGGATTCTCAAATTGCTTGAGCTCTTCCACCCAACCATTATAATATATAATGGTTTTTATAATATAATTATGTAAGTACTTACCTATTTCACAAATTAAAAAAAAAAATGTACAACATGATATAAATTTTAGATTCACACTCTAATAAATTTAAATAAAATTTTTTTTAGATAAAGTATATCTTCCTACTCCTTCAAATTGGACAAAAACTCAAAATCAATTTTTAAGATATATTTTAATACATTTTAGAAGCAGTGAAGTTTTTGAAATTTAAAGTAACCATTCAAAAAAATAAATAACTGTATGGAGATCATATAAAATTAAAAATAAATAAAAATAAAGTATCACGCTTTTAAAAGTTTAGAGCACAAATTAAAAGGGAAAAAAAAAGACACCTATACCAATAGGTATTTTATTAAACCTAAACAAACCAATAATAATTGATCTAAAAATAGCAAATTATCAAAATAAGTTCGTTGATGAATAAAATGGACTATGCCTACACTCCTTGACTAAAATAACAAATTTAAGTAATGAGGGAAATTTCATAAGCGTCTCTAACCGAAAACTCACCTCCGGGCTTATTGGATAAGATCAAACCAGAAAAATAGTCAAAATCAAATTCAAAACTTTAACTAAAACTAGAACAAAAATTTCAAAAGATTTTTTTTTTAACAAATCAACAAATCAATGTGAGGCCAACCTAAACATATACCCGTACCTAACTAGAAAGTCTTTAAAATTTCTAATAGATCGAATTGATTATTGAAATAGAAAGAATAAATATTCAAATTGATTTACTATTGTGGAGTCACAACAAAAGAAAGTATCCAAAACAAACCACACCGAAGCGAATGGCGGAGAAAGTATAATACAGAGAAAGTGTTGGAGGAAATCAATATAGAACGAACAAAAGATTATGCAAATCAAATGAAAACAAACGTAGCTGGAGAAAATAGATTATGCAAATGAGAGAGATTCAATAATAAAAAAACAATAATAACTATATAACACACTTTAGTGGAAGATAACCACCAGACGAGGTTGATGCTCAAAGTATTTTCTACCAACCTAACCCTCAAGCTCCTCAGAATCTTATTATTATGTGGTCACGAAACTCAAATTAATGAGGAAAAATCCAAACACTGGGTGGTGGGATTCAAACAACGGATCCCCTGCGCTACCTGGATTACCAGATCATCACACAAAGAGAAGAGTAACCACTTGTTGAAACAATATTTCCTCTTCTTGTTTCAGATTTCTCGTCTAGTCATTACCATCTTATTCGGACCAAAACCATCTCCATATCCGACGCCGTTTCCAAGATATATTGGCACTCCATCTCATTGGCGCTCCCTAAGTTTGACCCCAAACCGGACCACCATCAGTTTTCCACCTGGGGCCAGACCTCAGCCATTTTTTGCCTGGAACCGTTCGACTTCAGGCATCAAAATTACTCTCAACGTCGACTCCTGTGGCCCAAAAACAAAAAACTCGTCCGGCTTGAGTCAATGTGACTCACTGGCAAAAGTGGATTCGGCAATCAACTACTGTCTTACCAATAGGTGAGTTTCTTAGGGTCACATTATGAAAGTAGTTGAGTTTCTTAGGCCATAATTTAAAACTAGCTGAGTTTCTTAGGGCCATATTATGAAAATAGGTGAGTTTCTTAGGCCATATTATGAAACTAGGTGAGCTTCTTAGGGTTATATTATGAAAGTAGGTGAGTTTCTTAGGGCCATATTTTGAAACTAGGTGAGTTTCTTAGGGTTATATTATGAAAGTAGTGAGTTTCTTAGGCCATATTATGAAACTAGGTGATTTTCTTAGGGCCATATTATAAAACTAGGTGACTTTCTTAGGATTATATTATGAAAGTAGGTGCTTTCTTAGGTTATATTATGAAAGTAGGTGAGTTTCTTAGGGTTATATTATGAAAGTAGGTGAGTTTCTTAGGGTTATTTAAGAAAGTAGGTGAGTTTCTTAGGCATATTATGAAACAGGATTAAATTTAAGCTAAACCAGACACGGCTTCAAGTGGGACAGTCTGGCATATACATATATATCTTTGTTATAATTATTATCATACTCAGGTAATTCGGGACTTAGTATCGAGATATAAATTGTATGTTGCATTTTGTAGACATGACTTCTCACATTTTGGCAATGGGCATATTCATATTCTTATGCTTTGTTTTGCAATATAAATATGAGCAGCGTTTTGCAGCATTAAAATGTATAAAATACGGCTGCCCTACTTATGTAACATCGCGTCGGCCATTTGTAAAGCAGAACGTTTCTCATTTCAAAATGTCAAAATTGTTATATGAATATATTAATATTTGCATTATTTGCTGTTTCACTGTTGGATTTGGACTAATTCATAGATTTCGAAAGAACCGGTGCATTCAACGCAGCATCGACGCTGGCACCAGAGGGTTTAATCTAATCCTGTTTCATAATTTGACCATAGTGTTAAACTGCTCTCAGAATATTGAAAGTCTATGATTTAGACGAGTCAATTTTTAATCTATAGTGGCTATGAATATCTCCCAATGACAATGAATCCTAAGGCAGATTTTTTTATTTATTTTTAAAGGTAAGTGTGCGCCGGAACCGCTTTCGCATTACTTCAGGGCACTTCACCTTTACATCCATGCCATTCCGGAAACGGAAAATTTCGGTCAGAAATTTCCGCTATGGCCGAAATACGAACCCGCAACCTCCGGGTCAGCAACCAATGCTCTCAACCACTGAGACACAGAGGTTGGCTAGGACAAAATACCTCTTTCTACCGAGCTAAGTCTAGCTTTTGGGGATTGTTTTAAATGAGGAATGGGGAAACTACTGACTGAAAGATCTCAATTTTTTCTAATTTGGCCCTTAGTCCCATATTGTTATTATTCTAAAAAATGTACTAAAAAACAACAATAACTATTTGATGAACCGCCCCTCCTATATAATGTTAGCTACCGTTATAATTCCAAGCAATAACTCTTTCAGGCTTCGCCCGGTGTTATCCTTAAAACATCAGGACTCTGAATACAGAGTCAAAATCACTCAACTGCATGAGTTAAATTATATCCTCAGAAACCCTTGTTTCAATTTCTGAAAAATATACAAAATGGAAGAAGCTGTCTCAGTTAATTTAAACATTTTGTTTTTCGACTCAAAAACTACCAACTCAGGGTTTTAGATAAATATCAGGACCGATCTTAAATTTTTTATGTATTATCTGAACATTGGAAAAAATCTGGTATATGGATCACACGACTTTCCTTATCATATTAGGAATGGGAACAGGACCAAAAGCTACTGGTGACTCAAAGGTACAGTTAGCTAAAAATCAATTCGTAATCAGTACCTCATCAAAAGCATTGGATTTGATACGTAACAACCCCCATCAAAGATATTAGATAATAAAAAAAAATTGGTCTAATTAGGACCCTTGAAAATACCGGTAAATTGGGGCCGGGTTCTAAAAGTTCAAGATATAAAAAAAAATAATCTGAGTAAACCCCAAATATTTTTTTATTCTAAAGGTAGGATACACGATATGGTAGAGCGACATATAATATGGCAAACTCCCTTGCCATAGCGTGTGATCGGTCTTTGTTAACATGACCATAGAAATATTTGGGTCTATGGCGACAAGTTTTTTCTATGGTGCCATAGACGTCTGGCAGGTTCTATGGCAATCGTGTGAGTGCTTCATAAGAAAATGTTGTTTTCTAACTATAAATATCAAAAAATACAAGAACAAAATTTTAAAGTATAACTACCTATCTCATAGCCCAATTTACTTAATATGTATACGTTCCCCAACAAGGCCCCCCCTTCCTTTGTTTCGGCCCTGCCTGTAAGCCCACAAGAAACTGAAAACTAAATAAACCTGTCACATTGCCTAGCTTGAAACAATAAACATGCCTGACAAACGTCTTCATCTCAGAGCTCAGAGTTCCGTGTCAGAGGAGAAATTCGAAAAAATAAAGTCAGAACGTTAAGCCCTCGGAATTTATAGTTTGAAATCTGCCCCCAGAATTTATGTACGCTCCGAAACTCAAAACTCCCAGAACAGAAATTTTACATTTATATCAGTTATTTATTGTGCCTCGTCGGGTGGAATAGAAATTTAGACAAAGGGGTTTTTGAAGATTAGGAGAGAAAGAAATTATTCCAGTGATGCATAATACTTTGTTTCAATTTTATATTCCGTCTCATGAATTTTCAAAGGTACCGCCCACTCTAAAATAAAACGGTTGAGAAATTTTCCATTTTGATTTTTTTTTTATTACGACATTATTATTTATTTTACTAGTTTCATAAATTGGGCAAATTGTTATCAATAAATAAAAAGAGATTCCCTTGCATGCATGTACAAAAAAGGAATATAAATTTGTTTGCTGTTGAGGACACATTTTTTAGACGAAATGGACTAAAATGCAAAATATAGTTAATTATTGAAGGTTCCCGAAAACCGATAATGAAATAAGAGAAAAATAAAATAAATACAAAATACATTCGTATGGTATACCTACGTAAATAAAACGAGGTCGTAATATTAGAATGACCATACTTTTGTTTTTTTTTTACAATTAATTTTAATTCCACTAGACACCGTGGCCGAGTGTGTAGCACACGAATCTTGCACACACGGGTTTGAATCATAGCGGAGTAAGAATTTAGCCAACCTCGTGATTCCTCTGGTTTCCCTTCAGATCGAATAAATCTTTCGCCTCTTAATATAGAATTTAGAGAAAGTCTAGGGACTTCAGCTAAGAACTTGAGAGAGAAATAGAGAGAGAGAGGAAAAATAGATAAATCTTTCGCATATTAATATAGATTTTATAGAAAGTCTAGGAGTTTCAGTTAAGATTTTGAGAGAGAAAATAAATAGAAAAAGAAAGAGAGAAAAAAGTGTAAGAAGCTGAGAAAAAGGGATAGAGCGAGAGAGAGAGAGAGAGAGATTCTATTTGAGATGGAACTGGATGCAGTGGGTGTGAGTATCTCACTCAGTTGTGAGGGTGTGATGGGGAGAGATGGTAATTCTGTTATCAGTTTCCACCAGACCCCTGGGGTGTTATTCCCTGAGTTACTTATTTTACATATTCCCTGACGAGTTATGATGACAGCTTCAAGCTATCTCTTTCTCCCACTCTCTCTTTCTCTCTCTCTCTTTCTCTTCTCTCTCTCTCTTTTTCCCCTCTCTCTCTCTCTCTCTCTTTCTCTTCTCCTCTCTCTTTCTCCCTCTCTCTCTCTCTCTCTTTCTCTCATCTCTCTTTCTCTCTTACTCTCTTTCTCCTTCTCTCCCCTCTCTCTTCTCTCTATCTCTCTAATATCTATCTTTCTCTCTTTTCTCCCACTCTTCTTTTTCTCTCTTTCTCCCTACTCTCTCTTTCTCCTTCTCTTCTCTCTCTCTCCTCTCTCTTCTCTCTCTGTCTCTGTCTCTTAAACACACACTTTGGAATTGGTATAGCTCAGTAACAAAATGAAATTCAGAAGTTTAAAATTTAAATATAAATGTCATCTCGCTGGAGGGTCAGGGCCGATATTCAGAACATTTTAATGATGGTTTTCGTTGTGAACAAACATAGTATACTTATATGTAAATTTTAAGGTTATTTTTGAGTTATTCAAATATACTGTGTAAATTAATATTTATATTTATATAATATTTCTTTTTTCCTCAGTTTAAACATTTACATAAATAAGCTTGTTAAATTTAATATTGATGCGGTGATCTCACCTGGCACCGCCCCTGAGGATTCCTGTACCCATCTCTCCGGAAAGCGCGAGGGAAATTGAAAATCCAACAAAAAAAAGGGAAGTGGGGGGGGTTACAGGGGGAGCCAACGCTGAACGCGATATTGAGGCTTTATATTTTCCATTTGGGGATAATTTTCCAATTTAAATTTTAAAATGAAAATTTATACGAACGAGAGAGCGTCCCAGGATTTTTTTACATGACGCCATTGGGAGCATAAAGCTTTTTTTTTCACTTTGAAATATAATTTTTAATATCTCGCTTTTTAGTTTGATGGAAATATTAGTTTCATCACTTCCCTCTCCATCACTTGCCCCTCTGATTTCCCTGGGGATGAGTAGGGATTTGTCGTTGCTGGTTTGAGAGTTTTGAGATGGCTTCAAAATTGATGATGCGTATGCCACGTGTAAAGTCGCTTTCGATGGAAAAGTGGGGAGGTCCTCCCGATTTTTTAATTTTTTTAATTGTTTAATCTAAATGTTTGTAAATTGTGTAGAATGTTCTGTTAAACAACACGAAACACATGCACATATGTCCTAACTAAAGGGAGGGGTAATGGCCTACGGGAATCTCTTCCACCTATTTCAATGTGATGTGTATCAACGGAGGGAGTTCCGAAAATCGTCTATATCTAGGTGAAGCGACTAGGGTCTAGAGACTAGGGATTATAAGGTCTAAGTCCACTTTTTATTGGAAGGTAGTTAGATACTACCAGGCGAGGTTTTCTAAACAGTTTCTACCATCTAACCCTCAGAGTCTTATCACTATGTGGTCACAAACTCAAATTAATAAGAAAAAATCATGCACTGGGTGGGATTCGAACCAACGGATCTCTACGCTACCTGGATTACCAGACTAGATGACGTTGACCACTTGACTAACAGTGCATTTATAGTGATTCTGATGACGATAAAAATAATACCGTCCATCATGATCCAATATGGCGGCCAAGATAGGCCACTGAGAAAAGTGTGGACCAATTTATTATAATCAGCCCGATGTAAAGAATATGCCAGAACCTTCTCAAATGGATTGCAATAAATCTAAGCGATGGCTTTCGCCAAAATTCCTTATTAAAATTATTATTTCCTTTCCACCCCAAAAAGTTTTAAAAAAATTATTTCTCAAGTTTCCATTTCAAAATCCACCGATTGGAACACATTTAACGACTCCACCACATTAACGCAATTACAATCTATGGAAAATAGCCACCAGTAGAAGCATGCCAAGTTTTTATGGACTGCTCTCGTGAATTAAAACATAACCATTTAGACTGTATGAATTTTTTATGACTTTATATCATCGTGCAGTCATAGACACTTGAATTTTGGGATCCGTCAAGACGAACGCATTTTTAAAAAATGTAATATGTGGGTTCTAAAATTAAATTTTGGTCCTAGAGTAAGAGAATCCTTATGAAATTCGTCTATTCAGATTTTTTTTTTCTTTCAAAACTATTAGAGACCCAGAATGACATTACCATATAAGAATTCCTTTTGGCCAATACCTAATACCTATAGACAAATTCCAAAGGAGACATCCTACATCAATCAGCCAATAATAATCAGTTGATTGCTATTTCGGCGTTGCATGCTTTTTTAAAGAAGATCAAAATATATACACTGTCAAGCTTCATAAAATAATATCAAGTCACTGACAAAGAATCCAAATGGAGTTCCTAAATTGGAGTGTCTCATAAAATCATTTTTCTATAATATCTCTATTTGTAACTTTACTAGAAATATTTGTATCACAGCAGGAAAAGTATCTAAAATTTATTAATTTTTTTGGTAAAAGGTACTCGTAGGTGAATGAATAACATTGATATCCCAAAATCAAACACCTCGGCCGAGGTGCGAAGAACACCTTATAGAAAAGAAAATCCATACGAACTAGGTTTAGCGTAAGTAAGTATATTTGCTTGATACAAAACAAAGATTAAGACATGAATTTAAAGAGTTTTTGTGACGGAAACAAACAAATATTTTTTGCGCCAATTTCATCATCTATCCAACAATTTGTTTGTAAGAGGAAAAATCCAAAAAGTGTTTCGAATTCGAAACCCATAAAATGATATAAATGCACTCAATGAAAGATCTGGTGTAATGTTTCAATCACATTTGATGAAATGGTCTTCGTGGCACCCACATGTTAGAGTTTATGACATGGGGGATCGTAAATGTGTGGTTATGAAATTATCAGATTTTGTTTTTAAGTGATTGAATGGTAATTTTTTAAGATGGAGGATGGACGGAAAGTGTTTCAAGTGGGTGCTGTGAAAAATTGGAACATGTGAGATGTTAAATTACATGGGATGTTGCTATGGTTACCATTGAAGGATTTTTGTTTATCATTTTGTTTGATTTCACTAGATAGTTCATATTATATTTTAAAGTTATTTAATTTGACATTTGTATTTATTTATTTTTCACACCATATTGCTGTGATTATTGTGATTTGATTTAATTTTTATTTTTGTTATAGCATACATATTGTTTTGACATTTTGTGCATAGGACTTGCTCCGTTAATAAACACCCGTTTACCGGGCAAATTATTATTATTTTCCGGGATTAGAGATTTACTTGATAGATCTATGGATGAATTGTAGTATTAATATTACAAGTACATTTGTCTAGTAATCCAACTTACCTAAGGGCCGAATTATGAAACAGGATTAGATTCTATCTAAGTGGACTATATCCCTTAACACCTCCTCTAGTGGGAATTTCAACCATTCACATCACACTATAGTCAGCTGATGGCCTGAGAGATTAAATAGTGTCCATTAAGATTAAATCTAATTCTGTTTTTATTATTCGGCCCCAAGTAGTCTAAGGCGAGTGTGTATCAGATTGCACAAAAGATTCGACATTTTTGAGAATTTTTTTGGTTTCGCGAAATTTTTCTATGTCAGTATTTGCAAATCAAAACCCATCTCCAATTTTACTTCCCATAAATTTCTAATATTGGAAATCGGAAGTATTGTGTTCGATTTGTAAAAAAAAATATTTTTTTCCTCCTATTTCGATTTATTATTTTCTTTTTTGATTTCAGATACAAAACATTCCTGTCCCATTTCGATCTGGCAGCAGTCCAGTCAGCAGGTAATTATAAAAGTCAAATTTGAATCAGCAATAATTTTAAAATAAAGCATTTGAAAGTATTATCAAACCTGAAAATTTATCAGTCAACTAGATTAATTTTTTTTCTAATAAAATATAGTCTAGCAACAACAACATTAGCATGATAAATAAATAAAAAATTCAGAGTGTTATATTTTCATTCGTTACACTTTTTCCAAAAGCAATAAAATTTAATGACACACAAATGATATAAAGATTGTGTTAGGTATACAAATTGCAAGACTTCTTTCTTAAATGTTAAATGAAAGTACAAAGAATATCCTAAATATACCATTATTAATTACATAATAATTAATGATAAGAATTAATGACATTATTGCTACTATACAAAATGTATAACTTAGTAGTATCATCATCTAAATAATTCCTAAATAATTATCAAATAATGCGGACTGAAACAAAAATATACTTTAAAATCTTTTATGTAAGACCTACTCTTACACAAACATAATTATACATAGGTTTGATCAAAACGACCTGTTTTACAGAGTTAAACACCTAATGTGGAAAAGAAAAATGAGAAAAAAAAGGAAAAAAATAAAAAAAAAATAAAGAAAGATAAGAAAATAAAAATGAATGAGCAACTATTAAATAACTACCTATACTTACTCAATAATTATTATATGCTGTGTAGCATGAATAAATTAATCTAAAATTGGTGGATGTGCAAAAATAACTTTCAGCAAAATATTTCTTTTTAACGATACTACTCCTTCTTTCACTTTGTCCTTTCCCAAATTCAGTTGGGGTCGGCGATGTCCAACCTCTTCCAAATGGTTGAGGTTGGTTTGGTCCAGCTGACCTTCCTAACGCCAACCCTGTTAAGAGCGTCTACGATCTGTGTTGTTGTCTCTTAGCCTCACATCAGAGCTGGTACCATATTATCTGTTCAATGTCCCCTAGTGAGGCAACTAGTACCCATCACACATAATATAATACACATAATATTTTTTAACATCAGTCTTTTGGTTATCTAATTCCTGGGTTCAATACCCGTGCAAATCAAATTAAATATCCCCCCAGAATTCCTGATGACCAACATTCAGTATGAAATTCCTACAAGAAAGGCAGGTTTCTGGATTCAATTACGATTTTTTAACTCCCAAGTCCTGACGTATTATTCTCTCTGAATTTTTCAAACTTATGTGCAAAATCTAACCGGTTTAGTTACTTGGACAACGTATTTTTTTATTTTAAGTAACAAGATAACAAGATTATTAGTAGGTAATTGAGTTTGGATCCTTAAGATTCTTTACATCAAGTGGTTTCTCAAGGAACCATTTGAGTAGGTTCTGGCAGATTCTTTACATCGGTCTGATAATAATAAATTGGTCCACACTTTTCTCAATGCCCCATCTTGGCCGCCATATTGGATCATGAACTCGGAGTCTAGAGATGTAAGATCTGGTTCAATTTACATAGTTGGGTAGGAATCCAGCCTGCGCTTGAACAATATACCTACAGTTTTATTTATACAGTGTGTACTGTATAAGGTGTAACAGAATAGATTTTTTTTCTCACTATTATCATTTAGGTCCAAATTAATTGAGTCTGGCTCACATTAAATTTAATGCAGTTTCATAATTCGGACCTATTTCATAAACGCAGGGGTGAGAATTAATATAAAAATGATAAATATTATTTTTTCAATTTAAAGAAATATTCGAATAATATCCATGGAAATTTAATCTCAATTCACGACAATATTTTCAAAAGCATGAACATAATTTCAGAAGCATGTTTTAAAGGAAATGTGGAAAGCTGATAAGATTTAGGAACCGAGAGAATATGTATTAAGTGTGGAAACAGCTAACTTCACGTCATTTATGAGCGTCATTTGCATTAGGAGCCATTTAAACTTGCCATGTTCTTAATTTTCATTTTATTAATATTTTTTTAAATTTATTTATGAAGATGAAAGTATTTGTTGAATAAAATTTGAATTTGAATTTGAATACTTTTATTTATTTATACAAGAAAGATATTATAAACAATACATCTGATATAAGCTAAGTCTAACTTCTGAGTTGTTTCCACACTTAAAGAAAATCTTTTGAAAGTACTGACAAAAAATATGCTTGTTGGTTGTAGGTATGTAACAATAATAATTATTGTAGTAAATTACATGATGGTCAATTGGTCACAATAGATCTAAATAGAGGTCGGTGTGATAATTGGTGCTTCTCTTGTAGAACTCCAAATAGTCTATAATAATAATTGCTTTAGGTATACTTCTAGTAGGTACATGCAACTGTTTGAAATGGACTAATTTTTTTTCCATGACTAAACAAAAAGCCCGATAACACCCTGTATACTTAGACATACATATATTGTTGAACCTCCTTGAGCTTTATACAGAAGTATCCCGAAGCTGCTTGAATAATATATGGTAATGCCTGAATTCAAGAGCTTCACGAATGGATGTTTGGAATATTTCGTCTGCTTGTTGGCTGGTTTGATATTTATCGTGAGCGTCATTTACATACAAATATGCGGTATTTACATATATTAGATTCGGTGTGCTTCTCCTATTGCTTCGCTTTGGCCTGTTTGGTCCTCTGGGCTAAGAACGAAAGATTGAAAGATTTGAAATGAAAGAAAAAGAAAGAAAAAACAGCAAAAATAAGCATGACAATCCAGAGAGGTAATGCTGCCAGCGTATTGGGAGTATTACCATCAGAAGAATTGACTTCCATGTTTTATCTGTAAATTGTAACCTCTTATTTTTTCTATTAGAAATCGGAAGTATTGTGTTCGTTTTTGTTTTTACTAACCTTACTCTATAGTCTCTAATATACAATGAGGCATTGCCGTACATAGTTTTGGCCTTATTGACTGAAATCGGTGACACCTGACTACTGACTCTGAAGAAGCATATCGCTGTGGACATACCAAGTTAAAACCTGGCCCTTGCTCTCTTGCGGCTACTCAATACCGGATTGACATTTCAATCTGCCCCGAGTAATATCATCTTCTTTTCATTTTCCATCTTCTTCTTTTTCTTCTCTCACACACACATTGTCCTTCTCTCTCTCTCTTTCTCCCCCTCTTTGTCCTTCTTTCTCTCACATGATCCTTCTCTCGTCTTCTTCTTCTTACTTCTTCTTATTCTTGTTTTTCTTCTTTTTCTTCTTCGTGTTCAAACTCCAAATCTATCTGTAAGAACACATCAGTTTCTAGCTAGAATATTTTTGAATAAATTTAGAGACACACTCTTATTTTATTAGAAGTTCGTGTTATAAATTAAATTTATAGGAGAATCTAAAATCTGAATTTATAAAAGGTTAATACGATTTTTCTCGTGTTGATTTTTGTTTAAATTGTAAGAGGTTAATATGTTTTTTTTCTTATGTTGGGTTTTGTTAGAATATACATAGTTTTGTCAAAAATTTGTTAGAATAGGTACCTATAGTAGAATTTCTTTAAGAATATACATTTGTTCAGATATTTTTGTTTCAAAACAAAATTTTGCTCTCTTCCTATTTTTCTCTCACACCATATTCTCGCACCCAATCATACTCATATTCTCTCTCCCTTTTTCTGTCTCTACCTCCTTCTCTATCTCTCTCCCTCCTTCTCTTCCTCTCTTTCTTCCTTTCTCCCTTTCTCTCTTCTGTTTCTCCCTTTTTCTCTCCCTCTCACTTTCTCCTTCTCTCTGTCTCTCCCTCTCGCTCCTCTCATTTTCTCTCTCTCTCCCTCCTTCTAGTCCTTCTTTTTCCTACCTTCTCTTCCTCTCTCTCTTTCTCTCTCTCTTCTCTTCCTCTCTTCTCCCCTCTCTTTTTCTCTCCCCTTTTCACTTTCTACCTCTCTCTCTCCCATCTCTTATTCTCTCTCGGGCTCAGTTCTCAAAGGTCTGGTAATAATAACTTGGGATTTCAATTTGAAACAAGGCCCGGGGAGGGCTGCCATGAGGGTGTGTTGTGTTTTCAGTGAGATAACATGTCAGAATTCTCCTCTTCCCCCCTTTAAACTCTGTTTGCCTCCCCCTCATCCTCTATACCCCTTGGTCTCCACCCCCCTCCCTCCATCCTCCTATCCCTCCATACAGATCTTTCTTCAGTACGATGGTCGTTTCCTTTTGGTGGAATATACAGGGTGGGTAATTGAGGTAATTGAGTTTATTAGTAGGTAATTGAGTTTGGATCCTTAAGATTCTTTACATCAAAAGGTTTCTCAAGTAACCATTTGTGTAGGTTCCGGCAGATTCTTTTTTTCGAAAACAAATTTTATTATTATTATAGAAAGCTTTATTAGGTAGAACAAAAAATATATACAGTAGAATACAAAAAAAAAAAAAAAAAAAAAAAATGAAATATAAAGAAAAACAAAAAGATTAAGCAAATATACATGAAAAAAAGAGAATGAAGTTAATGTCCTACCTACAGGCGGGGTTATTGCCTGTGGCAATCTCTTCCACCCCACCCTTTTCAATTTCTTTTTGTATTGTTTCTTTTTGTATTGTAAAATTACAATGTGATAAAAAAATTAAATCTACAGTGGTTCAGGTGAACTACTATACAATAAGTATTGTAAAATTACAATGTGATAGTATTTTTTTTTAAATCTACGGTGTCTACGAGGTTTGGCTATTAAGTTCGTAGACTCTTTCCATAAAACGATGTGTGTTTAACTAACCCAACTTTAGTAGTTATCCCCTTCAATGTACTCCCCTTCTCTATCCCTACAACGTTCCAGGCGAATTTTCCATTGATCGAAACAGTGGTGGAGGTCATTTTGTGTGAGGTCTTACAAGACTTTTGCCGGTTTTTTCTTAACGTCATTTACGCTGTCAAATCTGGTACCTTTCAGGGTAGATTTGATTTTTGGGAATAAGTAAAAGTCGCACGGGGCCAAGTCGGGTGATTAAAGAGGGTGTTCCAACACTGGGATGTTGTACTTGGATAAGAACGTCTTCACAGAGAAGGCACTGTGGACTGGCGCATGGCACCATTTTTCGCAAACTTTTGTCATGTTGAAATTTTCGTGCAAAATTTGTCTCACACATTATCTATTAATTTTAAGTGTATCAGCCATTAGTCCTAGAGTTAATCTACGGTCAGAACAAATCATAACACCAATTTTTTCAATGTTTTCGTCAGTTTTTGAGGTTTGGGGGCGACCAGGACGTGGATCGTCCTCAACAGCTTCCTGACCACCTTGAAACCGTTTAAACCACTTATAAAGCGTTGATCTTTTCAAACATGACTCCTGGTACACTGTCTTTAACAAAGAAAAAGTTTTACCAGCAAGTTTTACGTAAAATTCAATAATCACTCGTTGCTCAACGTTTGTATCAATCATAATTCCGGCAAAATTAAAAAAGGTGTCTTGCGCGTCAGGCTATCACAACAGAACTAATTACAGTACAGGCATGTGACAGCTATCAATCGAAACACAAGACTTCAAGCTTTCTAAACATGTTCATCATATCTTCCTAGCATGGACAGCTTTTGCGTAGCGGCTCGCGTCTACGAACTTAATAGCCAAACCTCGTATTAGTATGATAATTTTCATGTATGAATTATTATACTTGTCATGAAATTAAGATCAAATTCTTGGAAAAACAATAACTCGAAGAAATAAATACTACTAACATGCATTGTATTTTGAAGAAAAACCTTCTCAATAATATATGTATTGTACGCGTATTTAAAAAAAGAGTCGAATATTGTGTTTTGTAAATTAGTAAATTACTTAATTTATGGCGAAATTAATAGATAAATTCCAGATCTTAAGTAATGACTTAGGTTTTCCCCATCTAAGACGATACGCAAAATCTAGACTTAGCTTCACAGAGGTAAAAAGGTATGTTAATTCCGCCCTTAATCACCCACCCTGTATTCGTATAGAAACACTTATTTCATTATATTCCACAAACCTCCCTCTGAGACGTTCTCACTCCTAGAACAAATTCCCAAACATTCCTCAATCCCCCAAGCCTCCACTTGAAACAAACGCTGGCTGTTCTGAAACTCAAACCAGGGATATCTCCATCTTCAGCCCTCAATTTATAAGAGTCTGGTTTTTTAAAAAAAATATATCCATATTGTTTCTTATTAAATTATTAAATATGTACATGCTTGAAAAGAAGACGGAATTCTGGAAAACCATATACATAACTAGGAAATCATGTTTATTAAAATAATAGTATTAGGTATACTCATGTACCTGTACCTACTATTATTTCTTAAATATTTTTCTAATTGGCTTTTTTTTATTATTTTTTATTTTAACCAAGAAATATAGAAAACGCCCAGTAAGATTAAAACATTTCTGTGACAGATCTATTCCGAATTCGCCGTTGAAAATGAAGATTAAAATTTCTAAACAGATTTTACAAGAAGAAAACCGTTAAGAAATATGTCCCCAACATACAGGGTGGGGCAAAAGTCTGGAAACCCCTGAATAACTTTCGAATGGCTTCTTCGGTAAAATTAAAATTTTGTATGGTAAACCGGGCTAATAAGACCTTCTTTTAGAGTGGGGTAGATTTTTGTTACCGGCCCCCATGTCGGGGCCAGGGGGGCCAACTTTGTGTATGCAGTAAAGTCTGGAAACCCCTGAATATCTTTCGAAAGGGCTTTCTCAGTAAATTTAAAATTTTGTACAGTAATCCTTGGTAATTAGACCTTATATTAGAATGGGACCGATTTTTTTTACCGGCCCCCATGTCGGGGCTAGGGAGGCCAACTTCATTTTTTTTAATACGACACATTTTTGATACGACCCCACCTTGCGATACATTTTTGGAAATGTCTAATTACCCCGACTTACCGTGCACAATTTTAAATTTACAGAGAAAGCCCTTTCAAAAGATATTCAGGGGTTTCCAGACTTTACTGCATACACAAAGTTGGACGCCATTTGCAAACAGTTAATATTAAAAAAAAATAGAATTTGCACCAATGTATTTCTTATTTCAAGAGCTTCCAAAAATATATCGCAAGGTGGGGGTTCGTATTAAAAAAAATGAGGTTGGCCCCCCTGGCCCCGACATGGGGGTCGGTAACAAAAATTGACCCAACTCTAAAAGAAGGTCTTATTAGTCCGGTTTACCGTACAAAATTTTAATTTTACCGAAGAAGCCATTCGAAAGTTATTCAGGGGTTTCCAGACTTTTGCCCCACCCTGTATATTTGACATATCTTGTACCTCCTGCATGTAAGTGACATCATGGAAGTCAATATTTGTGTTGACAAAGTATACAACTATCTATCTCCCCTTCCTGCTCACGGAATTTATGTTTATTGCAAGAGGAAATGCATTTGGACCAGTGGCGTCATTTTGTAGGAGCTAGGCTCGAAATTTCAAACATAGTTTTACTTCCAAGGAATTTCTAATATTAGAAATATTTCTGGATGTTTCATAACCTCCTAAGCAACTTTGGTTTTGTGCCCGTCTGTTTTTTTCTTTGATATTTGCAAAACTTCAAGACCATTAGAATGATGTTGTTGTAGCCAGCTTGGCAGCTGGAGGGAGGAATGGCAGCTGTTCGGGGTCCACTCATACCTCGTGAGGAAAAATGAGTAGCTGCTTTAATGTGAGGTGAGCAGCGACCAGTGGCGGAAGTATAGGCAACAATAAAATATTAGGATATTAGAAGACATGGAAAAGTCCTATAATTCTGCGCTACCTACTAAAAATTGTGATATTCATAATAACACAAACACATTTATCTATTTTAAGTAAAACGAGACTCTAAAAAATTCAAATCAGAATTTCTTACTCCTTTTGCATACACTGGAATTATATTAAGGGGCTTACATATAAAAGAAAAATCATGTAACATTATTTAATGGGTGTTCTTGTTCTATTTGAAAAACTGCTATTCAATAAGAAACTTTTTCTCAGGAGAAGTTGTGAAGGGCGATTAGAAAAAGCATCCAATACAATATATTACAAAAGTGCAGATAAATTTTGAATCATACAATATTTCTTACATTTATTAGAATAAATTATTATTATAGAATAAATAAATTATACAAATTTCTTTGTGGTGAAGCACAAGGCCTCTTCACAATTTTTGTGGATAGCGCAGCATTACTAAGAGCCTCCTTTACATTTCGAATTATTCTATTACATTAATTTCTTTTTACTCTGGTAATGCCGCCACTGGTCGTTACTCATACAAGTAACTACTCATTTTTCCTCACGAGGTATGAGTGGACCCCGAACATCCAAGTACAGAGCAGAAAAAATCCTCCCCCGCTGGGAATCGAACCCAGGTCACCATGTGTGCAATGCCTAGCGCGCTAATAACTCGCTCTGCCACAGTGTTTTCCATGAATAAATTATTATTTGTCTTAGATACAAATTTGTAATATTTATGTGAAAAATGTTCTTCTTTAAGACTAGTCTCATATAATGAATACATGATTTGTTTCATATTGGATGTCAAACTTATTGAATTTATGTCTTTCTTTAAATCCTTACTTTGTAGTTGAGAAAAGGGGGCTAATGCTGTCACCCTTACAAGGAACTATAGGTGAGCCCTAGGGTTGAGTTTCAATTTCAGGGATCATGGAGTTGACGTTTCCTGTGAAATTGTTCCTGTAATATCTCTGAAACATGTTATAACTCTGTCAACAACAACAATAGAATCAGACAATGGCGGGACCAATAAGGTCCATTATTGCTCCGAACTAATTTCTCCAGGAAAACATCGGAATTTTGAGAAGAGGGATGGATGATGATAATGATAATATGTAAGATTTTGATGATGGGTAAGAAGGAGGGATCCCTTATTTTGTATGTAGTTTGAAAAAAGCTGCGCATGGTGACCTGGGTTCGATCTCCAGCGGAGCAGGATTTTTTCTGCTTTCTACTTGGGCGTTCGGTTATTATGGGAGTTATGGGCAAACCAATTTAATGTTGTTTCATTATTAATTGAGAAAAGAAGGGAAGAATTCAAAGAGATCTTATTTGAATACAATGTTAGCCTCTGTGGCGTAACGGAGATCCTGAGTTCGATTCCAGCTTGGAGCAGACTTTTCGCACAGAAAATTCTGTTCCCTCCGAACACGTGAGGCTGGCAAATCCAGCCCTACCCAGACTAGGTGAGGTTAATATGGGTACCTAATAAGATTCCTAGTGAATAGAGAGTAAAACCCCCATTCTGACTATCTCCAGTCAAGACGTTAAAACCAAATAGAATTACTGGACATGAAAGGAGCCAAGACATTGGATCTGGGACTCCATATAATCCTCTAACCACCAAGATATAGGTAATATCTCTACAACATTCAATATAAATAAGAAAATTCATACAAAGTTCTCCCCTCGAAGCAATCGCTTTCCCAAACCATTTTCTTTTCTTGGATAAAAGAAGGTCTTCAGTCTTTCAGAAATCTTGAACCAATCTTTCCTTTGTTCGCTAATTTATATGACAAATTAAATTCCATAAATTTTATTCATACAGAATTACAGATATATGCATCTTTAGCTAATTTGATTCTAAATGCTCAATGCATTTGATATGCATTTTAACGGCGCGAACGACCTGTCTACTGACAGAGTTAAAGCGCATAATAGAAAGAAAAAATGCATCTTATAAATTACTGAACATGGCCCATTGTAACCCATGTTTTTCGAGCATGGAGTATGCATTGTATGCAACATTTAACAAAGGGGAGTTATGTCTGGGATGCGAAAGCAACAAAAGAAATTGTAGATAATAATATATCAAAAATTCTCACGGTTTAACCCTTTCACTGTACATCCATGAATTAGTTGGAAAAAAAATATGAACCATGTTTTTTTGAGTTTGTTGGAGTCCATAGATGATGTTACCAAAAAAAATTTTTCTTATAAGTGGTTCCAACCCCAAGATATGAGATGTCCCTGAGAAGGGACAAATGCAGTGCAGAGAAAAAAAATGAAATTTATAAGTTCTCAGGAAAAACTTATAATTACACACAACACTTGGTTTATAAAACAAATAAACATCGAAATAATTTGAAGATAGAAAAAACTTGGCTTTTTTTTGTTTTACTTAATTTTTTTAACTAAAAAAATAGAAAATATGTGTGTGTTTGTGTGTGTGGGGGGGTGGTGTGTGTGTGGGGGGGGGTGTGTGTGTGGGGGGGGGGGTGTGTGTGTGTGGGGGTGTGTGTGTGTGGAGGGGTGTGTATGTGTGGGGGGGGTGTGTTTTTGTGTGTGTGTGGAGGTGTGTGTGTGTGTGTGGGGGTGTGTGGGTGTGGGTTTGTGTGGATGTGTGTGGATGAGGTATGGAAAGAAAGGATTCATGGAACAAATGCCGACCCAAATACAATAAATATGTACTCTTTACTGTTTCCTTGAATTTACTACCCTAAGTACAGCTATTTAGTAGAAAAAATAAATAAACTCATCTGTACCAGAAAAATCCTCCCAGTGTATTAGTCCCTGCTGAGGGACACCCAACTTTACAGTCAATTTACGGACTTGTAATTTTTTTCCAATAAAAAATGAATGTAAATTCGTGAAATATAACTCTTTTACTTACCCAAATGAACTTCTAAAGAAAGCCTTTGCACTATTTTCGACCTCAAATTAAACTTTCAAAACAGTCAATTTTTCTAAATTTTCAAATCTTCAAAACTGAAAAATCTTTTGTTTACAAACAGAAGTTCAAACTATCGACTAAACAGTTTTTACTGAAAAAATCGATAGATAAGAGAACAAAGAAACAATTCCAAAAAGTACCGAAACAAAATCATAGAATGCAGCACTAGTATCGGCAAAACCAATTGATGTCCCTGAGCAAGGACAAATTCAGTGAAAGGGTTAAATTGATTCTCCTCACCTCTAGGATATTAGAGCTCAGAAAAATTATGAATTTGTTTCATTGGCGCCTCCTCTAAAACAAAAATTCTTTGACACAAATTTTAAGACGGTATAATCGACTCTACAAATTCGGGATTCACATACAAGTGATTAATTCTTAGTCAACTGGAAAAGACCTATGGAATTACATTAGTTTGGAGATTCTTTTAGAGGGGTAGGAAAATCTAAACTTCGGTTGCCTTTTCAAAGGCAACCAAAAGTCCCACCAGCTTACCAGCACTTTTACATGTCGTCTTTCTATCTTCTGAATTAGTCGTTTTAGGATGAGTTACCGTACTTAAAACCAAAAAACATTCATAAAAAAAAAACAATTATAAAAAAAAAATCGTTTAAATTCGTTATAAATTGGACTTGAAACACAGACTTCCAAGATTCAAGTCCGCAAGATTGAGCCACTGAGGTCGGTTCACTGAAACCTATTTCGGTTCATTATTCAAACATTTCTCGTCACCATAAATTATTCTTCTCTCATCAATTACTCTTCTGGAGACATTTCTGTTTTTAAACTGCGAGAGGGTCTTTTCTGACACCCCATGACTTGAAAAAAATCACTTTCAGAGGGGATCTGAATGGTTTCTCAGGGACCTCTTCTATTTTTTCTTCAAACTTGTTCCTCATTTAATGCTACACTGATTCTGCCCTCCAATATATCTCATGGGGGCTCATATCTCATTTTGTATTTTTATTCTTGAATTATTTATTTTATTTTTGAAAGTTATTGTTTTTTTTTACCAGCAACAAATCTTTTGGTGCCACCTCCTTTCACAATCTTTAGAATATTCTATCTTGGTTAGTTGGATTCCTTTATTTCCATCATGTGATTACTATATCTACGATATGTTTTCATGGAAAGTTACCTATCAGGACTTTTAATATGTTTCTTAGGAGAGCATCCCTTAAAACTTGGCCAAATTTGTCTTAAACACCATTTTGTCTCTCAATCAGCAAATTTCCGTCTTTGTTACTTCGACTTTTACCTTTTGCCCTAATTTTGAGAATTCAGAGATTTCATTGAAATATTCGACTTCTCTCCTTTTCAACTAATTTTATCTCTCTTTCATTCTCTCTTTTATTCTCTCTCATTTATTCTCTGTATCTCTCTTTCTCTTTATTCTCTATGTTCGTTATCGAAACCCTCGTTCTTTCTTTCTCAAACTACCATCTTACACCCGATCATACCCATACTTCCTCTCTCTCACACACACACACACACTCTCTCTCTCTCTCTTTCTTTCTCTCTCTCTCTCTCTCTTTCTCTCTTTCTCTGTTTCTCTCTTTCTCTCTCTCTCTCTCTTTCTGATTTCTAGTATTCATTTATCTGTCATCTCTGGTTATCGTTATCGCTCGTTTTTTTTTTGTTTCTCACGTCATTATTTGTTCCCCCCCACCCCGCCTCCTCTCCATGTCATCAAAATCTTGAGGTGTCAGATAAAAAAGAAGAAATTTCTTCTTAACAAGATGATTGTAGAAACGATATGGGATATTGATGACATACGTGAGAGAGTGGGTGTGAATAAATTATGGCCAGTGAGAATTAATTTGTTGATTTTTTTTTTCTCTAACAAATGGTGCTGTAACTTTTATGAATAAATATATAATTTTATAACGCATAATATGTGCGAGGATGTATGTACAACTACATACACATTACAATCATTTGAATTTCGAAAAATAAACGATTTATTCAAGAGAAATACATTACATATAAATCATTGTTCTTGATACGAGCTCAAAAAAAAACCACAAAAAATAATAGAAATAGAAAAAGGCAACACGGTGTTCGTTACTTTTTTATTTACTTGTGTTTTTTAGTTACTTTTTTAGCGAATATTACTTCCAATTTCTAATATTAGAAATTTATGGAAGTAATATTGGCCTACTTTTGGAACCTCTATCTGATCCTGTTAACAAGAACCCCTCCCTGTATAACTCAAAGCTCTGGCTAGTTTTGCCAACATTGAGTTCAATACAGGGATACCTACACTCTACAGGCAAATAGGATTACCTGGAGATTACAGGATTAGCCAAGTGCACACACCAGCATTGCGATTCAACTGGTTCCTGTTAATTGTTAACCCTTGAAAGAACATGGTCCATTAAAATCTAATAAAATTAATTTCTCTTCTAATATTTAAAAAAAGGTAGGTTTAGATGTATAAAGAAGAAAAAAGTTATCACAACGAGATAATTATTCGATGCACTCTATTTTCATTATATATGCTTTCATTTACCTTCTTATCATCATAGGGTGGTGTCATCGTGAACGATGGTAGCCAGACAGTGGATTAATGACTCAGCACTTCTACCACTGTCTTTACAAGGAGGCTAATAATTGACAAGGGCCCCCAGAACCAAGCCAATGCTGGTCTACTCCCTGTTTATAGTCCCCCAACCTTCTTATAAGGTATTCAATAATAATAATAATAATACACAATGTGGCATTGCCGTACATCATTATGGACCTGAATTCGGCGCCACCGAGCCAGCACAGGGCTAATCTTATAACGTTGTCCCCCCGGATTCCCTCAGAGAAGCGGGCACATATGGAAGTTGGATCCAATCTGATTGTCACTGGAGAATCATAAATTAAAGTCGGGCGCCTTGTGAGGTCCCCTATCTGTGGCCTACGCAAGCTGGTCATTAGCCAGTGCCTTGCCAGCATGGAGAATGTATACAGGCAAAAGAGATAATGAATATAGATTTTTTATATGTACATAATTTGATAGATATACATAGCTAAGTGCATGTAATGTATGTATTCTGTACGAGTATCTTCCTATCATGAAGAATGTATACAGGCAAAAAGAGATAATGAATATAGATTTTTCTATATACATATATTCTATATACATATATCAAATTAAGTAGTCACTGTGGCAGAGCGAGTTAGCGCGCTAGGCATTGCACACATGGTGACCTGGGTTCGATTCCCAGCGGGGGAGGATTTTTTCTGCTCTGTACTTGGATGTTCGGGGTCCACTCATACCTCGTGAGGAAAAATGAGTAGTTACTTGTATGAGTAACGACCAGTGGCGGCATTACCAGAGTAAAAAGAAATTAATGTAATAGAATAATTCGAAATGTAAAGGAGGCTCTTAGTAATGCTGCGCTACCCACAAAAATTGTGAAGAGGCCTTGTGCTTCACCACAAAGAAATTCGTACATACATACATACATACATATATCAAATTACAATTTGATAGATATACTTGCTAGCATGGAAAATGTATACAAGCAAAAGAGATAATGAATATAGATTTTTATATGTAATTTGATAGATATATACTTGCTAGCATGGAGAATGTATACAGGCAAAAGAGATAATGAATATAGATTATTTGTACTTTGATAGATATACATAGCTAAGAGTATGTAATGTATGTATTAGAATGAGTATGTATGCAAAAGAGATAATGAATATAGATTTTTTTTATATGTAATTTGATAGATATACATAGCTAAGAGTATGTAATGTGTGTATTATGTATCAATATGTTACCTGTACTACATTACGGGTAGAATCCATTTCTATAATATTGTTGAATGCAGGTAAATATGTTAGTCTGCTACATGCAAGGATTGAGAATGAGTTTGTAAGAGGTCATAGGGACCTAGTGAATATATTAGTATCTTTTACTTTATTTTATGTATAAAATAAAGTATAAAATATATTTTACTAGCGGGCTGTCACCCGCTTTGCAGGCCGAGGCATGGCCGTGAAAGCAAAAAATCCTTTTTCGCCAATGGCAGGTGTTGTAGTGGGAGTTTCGAAAAATCCCGTCTTATTGCACATCTAGACTATAAGACAAAGCTACCTACCAAATTTCAGCTTCCTAGGACTTACGGTTTGGGCTGTAGAGCGATGATCAGTCAGTGGTCAGTCAGTGAATTTGACATTTATATATTAAGATGTATAAATAATAGAAAATATACATATATACTAATATGTATAAAAAATTAAACATAGAAAAAAATTTCTAACATGTTTAGCGATAGGTGTTCCAAATCTTCTTTCTATTCTCAGTTCTAGAAGTTCATGTTTTGAAAAATATTTAAAACTTGATTCTTGGACTGTCATTAAATGTGAAGAAAACATTTTTTGAAATTTCAAATTCGAACAGCAACTTTAGAAATGTCAAGTAAATTACAATGTCCTAACGTTATGGGCACACCCAGCATAGATGTAATTCAGGAACTTCTTGGATGCTTTTTGAGATCAGAAGGAATATAACAACTAGTTTTTTGTTGTTGTTTTTGTGAGTTTTTTTAAATGGTCTCTACAAAATAGTTGGAAAGAACATGGTTTTTCTCAGTTGGACGCCCAGTGTGTACATAAAATAGATTAAAGTCCAAAGTATCTAGGTAATACCATGTATTTACTTAAATACTAACATCATTTCGCTAAAACCTGAGATTCTTGTCAGCATGTAAAACAATTCAAAACTTATCACTTTAAAACTATTAGGTGTTTTTTCTTAAAATTCATACCCGTTATTTCTTCGACCATTTTAAACCCATTTTAATATTGGTACAAAACAATTGTTATAAGTGTTTTTGAAAAAAAAAGAAGATAAAAAAAAAAATCTTCCATTCAATTTTATTATTACGATATTTTTTTCATCATAGTAATATTTTCGTGGTGTTAACTTTCCTTTGAAATGGTATTCACAGAAGTGATAGAAGCCACATTTCTCTACAATGATGCTAATACCTATCATTATTAATTAAATCATCTGGCATCATCATAAGGATAAACAGTGTCATCAATCATCATTTGAATTAATGTATCATCTTATATATATTTGTATTTTTTTTTTATAATTTTCTTTGTAACTCTCGCGTCCAAATCTTACAATGCTCGGCAGATAAAAGATAGATTACCATACCATATTCTCATAATAACAATGCAACGATATGTCTCCCTGGTTTTCCGCCTCATAAGTTGCGTGAAACATTTCACGATTATGAGAATCTTTTGTGTTCAGAAACTATTTTGACAAAAATCTTCTGTTGGCTTGAGACGGGCTTTTTGGAAACAATAAAAATATTGATATTGACTTTAAGAAATCCTCAAAATGAAGATTCCGATACAACAGCCATGGGTGACTTTTTCACCCCAAAAATAAGGGTGCTCACAAGATTTCCAAGCGTCAACAAAAGATATCGATGTTTACTTTTCAACGATTTCTGACACATCGGGGCGGTTTATCTGAGGGATGGAATGGTTTGGCTATAAATTAGACGGCACACCATGGGTTAGGGGGAGGGGGAGAAAGATAAATGATGTGTTTGGTTTTCTAGATAGCAAGATTCGTTTTCAAATTTTAGGTTCCTAAGAAATCCCCTTATGCAAGATCCAGCTGATAAAAAAGAGAAACTTGGTTTGGTGTTGGCATGTGTGTATATTATCGAGGTGCTCTTGTATTATTTCTATACGTATTTTGGATTTTAAAATCCATACAACTGTTATAGAAATAATTTAAAAATTAAGAAAACATTGCAGGTAATGAGTTCAATAAATTACACTTCAAACAATGCTTTCTTTATCTTATAGGTAATAGGAAGTAAAAATATAATTGTATAATTTTATTTTTTACTAAAAATCATGTGTTTCAATAATTCATAGTATCATTTATTGCTGAAAAGTACACCTCGTACTTATAGAGAAACAAGAGAGACCTATAATGTTGTTTTATGCATAATAAACATTATTATTATTGCAAAATTTCACAGATTATGTCTCCTAAAAACGTATCTTCTGAAGCGCCAACAGCCCAACAACAATCTCTGGCAGCGCTTTCGAAAACTATACGGACAATATGTAAAATACAAAACAAACTTCCCAATCCCACCAACCTGCACCCTCAAACAGCTTTCCCTTTTTCTAAACTAAAATCTTTGGCAAAAAAAAACTACTATAACAATAATAATTCCGCGTCATTTTGCTATCACTCTGTATTTTACCATTTTTTATTATAACAACAACAACACCAACAACAACAACGATCCCGTCGTTTCGCCATCCTTCCGCCTGCACAAATTCCCGCCCACTTTTCGATCAATATTGCTGTGTCCTCCATCTCTTGCTTTCCTTTGTCGTCAGGCGAAATCCTGCCCAGCATAAGAGTGGGGGCAAGCGTATTCCGGCGCACACGACTTCCATTTCGCTTTCTATTCATACATTACTTTCTTTGTACATGGTTTTATTTACTTGTATGTACATCGGATACTCTTTATGTACATGGCTTCATACATACACTTTCTCGCACATGGAATCTTGTATACATTTTTTCTATGAAAGTGATTTTTTTGTTGTGTGCTGGTGTTGTTATGCTGTTGTTTCCCTTATACTTATACATTTATGTATATTATTTTATTTTCTATTTTTCTTGTTGTTTGATTCTTTTTCTCTTTGCCAACGAAGCTCTCACAAAATATTGCCTTTCAAGCAACCCCTTTCCTCCCAAACCCCTCCCCCCTCCTAACCTATCCTTTCTCTCTCTCTCTCTTTCTATTCCTCCACTGAAATTCCTTATTTTTCTTCTCTGATGTGAGTTGAAGCACTTTTTTCTTGTTACCTTCTTTTTTTCTTTTCTTTTTGTGTGCATATTGTGACCTTTGTAAAGGGCTATTTCACTCACGTTCAATCTTAAATGTCAATGTTTACAACATTAGAAAGAGTAGTGACTGTGTGAGTCATCTACACAGTATGTAGTTTTCAAATTTCAAAGCATGCACGGTGACCTGGGTTCGATTCCCGGGAGCGCAGAAATTTTCTGCTCTGTATTTCGATGTCCGGGGTCCACTCATACCTCATGCGTAAAATGAGTGCTACCAGGAATCGAACCCAGGTCACCGTGTGTGTAAGCCAGCACGCTACTCCACATGAAATGGTAAAAAAGCGTTCAATTGGGCAAACCAGTTTGAGCACGCGTGACATCCAGCGTGATAGTTCATTAAAATGTCAAATCGAAGAAAAAACTGAGATCAAATCGAGACTCAAATCTAAATTCAATCCAACTTAAATATTTGCTTTTTTAACAGTTTTAATAAATCATATGCTTTTTTCACTTCTATGCATACAGAGAAGGGAAAAAAATCTATTTGCCTAATTATTTTTAAATATGTCGCTATAGCAGCTGCATTATTTTTGATTAACGCCACATGTAGAAATGGTGAATGGACCATAGGGAATTTCAAAATTGAAATTTGGAATGAACAACTGCGTTGGAAATCTTAATGGCGTCTATGGTTTCCTGAAACGAACAGAATTTTAAAATGGGCAACTATTTGGACGTGTCTAAAATGACTTTACAGTTCTAGAACCGGTTACTTTTCGAAGATTATTATTTACAACGCCATCATTAGGAACATGATTATCATAACCTCACCATCATCAGTAGAACGCGCACCATCAAGCATCTGCTGTTTGAAAATGAAGCCAGGCTTGATTAATTTTTGACCCATGGGCTTATTGCTAGAACGAAAGAAAGACAGAAGATGGGATACGAAAATCAAGCCAGGCTTAATTAATTTTTGACCCATGGGTTGATTGCTAGAACGAAAGAAAGACAGAAGATGGGATACGAAAATCAAGCCAGGCTTAATTAATTTTTGACCTATGGGTTGATTGCTATTAGAACCAAAGAAAGACAGAAGATTGGATACGAAAATCCAGCCAGCCTTAATTAATTTTTGACCCATGGGTTGATTGCTATTAGAACCAAAGAAAGACAGAAGATTGGATACGAAAATCAAGCCAGCCTTAATTAATTTTTGACCCATGGGTTGATAGCTATAGAGCCAAAGAAAGACAGAAGATTAGATACGTGATATAAGTGAAGTTCCAGTGATCAAAGGGTATCTGACATCTCCACTGAAAAAAAATGGTCTCTTGAGAAATAATTAGAGGAGGCGACAAAATGCGCCGAGTCCCTACATGCCATGTTGAGGCTGTTGAGTAATAATTACTCATCAGTTTCAACACGGCATTTAAGAATTCTTAATTTAAGAAAAGAAGGTGTCCAATATTAATGGAGACTTTATTGAAACGGTACCAGCGTTGTCAGGCCAAAAGACAATAAGACAATTCGTTGAGCCTCTTAGCAGGGTTGGCGTTCCAGGCGTACCTAAAGTGTGTAAGCGATATTAGGTATTATAATAATAATTATCATTTTTATTATTTTCAATACCTGTCATTCTGTCAAAATGAGAAGTTGTCCAAAGTAGATGGTAATAATCAAATTATATATTTGATGGGTTTTACCTAACTAAATAGTTTTTTATGAGCATCTGATATTGTAACTTTATGTTCAAATCTCACCACCTGAAAAAAATACGTTTCCAATAGTAAAACTACAATTAGCGCAACTCATAAAAACACTTTTTATGACATGATTTTCATGGTTTCAAACACTTGCTGCTCCATTCATGGTTGAATTGTCAGCTAAAGCGTGCCTATTCTTGAACTAACTTACTTCAAAATAATTTAAAAATACAAAACAATCAATATGAATTTTTGATAAATTTTATTTCATTTTTTTCTCCAAAAATTGTAATTTTGAATGAGCATACACTGTAATCGACGCCATGAAATCGACTAATTCTCCGAAACAAATCAACCCGACAAACTCCTCTACGAAGTTCTGAAAAAATCACCTAGAGCGCGTACCAGCTCGATCTATCTTCAAAAAACTAAACTCAACCGAAGAAGTGTGGAAGTAAAAAAATATAAACATTTCAATGGATTACATATATCCGTAGGTAGCGAGGAAAGCTGGCTAGCTCTCAGTCACAACGAAGCTCCAGTGGTTGGACTAGCTAAAAGTCTGAACTTGGAAAAATAAAGAGAAAAAAAATTACAAGTTGAATTTTTTTGCCACCAAAAATTTACGTAAAAATCTCGAGTTTTAACTTTAAAAAAATTAAGTCTAATTTGATATTTTTTTAAAATTCTCAACAATGACGTCTATAAAATCGTGTTGTGCAATCTAAATCGAATGAACCCTTTTTTCTACGGATAAAATAATAGAAATCAAAGACATTGTAACCCTTCTTCTTTTGAGTGACCTTTTTCGAAAATAATGTTGGTGAAAGTTGAATCCTTTTGTAACCGAAGACCTTCGATAAAAATGGGAAGGCACTTTTCGGTGACTGCATCGGAGAATTCTGTCGGCCTTTGAATCACAAGGAGTGAAATCGAAAAACTTTGTTTTGATTTGAATAAACTTTGAATATTTAATTAACTATTGTGTCAAACGAAAACACCTATTGTTATTAAAATATTTTTAACAATACCATTTTCAACACCGGCGTTTAAATTGTTCAATACCTGACTGTTTTGTTTGAATTTAATTCAAATTGTTATTTATTTTTAAATTTCTTAACTTATTTACAATAATCTAGTCATTTTTATTACTTTGTAGAATTTGTTAATTATCGTCATTAAATATTAGCCAGTTAAATATTAACACCTACTTTAACTAATTATAACTATCGTAACTCAAATTAAACAAATCAACCTAATAAAACACGCAAACGTATAAAAAGAATTGCCGCGAAATCAAAATCCAGCTCTCAAACAAAATATTCACCGGCTCAAGATTTGCAACATTGTCAAAAAAAAAAATTGCATCCGTCAAAGTGCATCTCGATTTAAATACAAATTGCAAATTTGTTTATGCTTATCAAATGTCTGCAATAAAAGAATGAACACGAGTCTAGTGCCCAACAAATAAAACCTTGAGACACCGAGTACTTTACAGTCATAAAATTTTTATTGCTTTTGGAACACTTGTATTTTAAATATTAATTTTCAAAGTTTATTATTATTTTCTACTACAAGTTTTTTATTAATGACATTCGTAGTAGTTGTCCGTTCATTTCGGAACTAAACCATGTGTTTTTGTGACTTTTGAGATTGACTTCCACGTGAACTAATCTGGTGCTTTCTTTTTTATTTCTTTTGCTTTCATGTACGTGCAACACTTGTGCTGATCCGACACTGATTCAACTCTAAATCCACTTAATCTTCTCGGTCGTACGACGCGTGTTCTATTTTTTTCTCGTCCACCGTATATTTCCATAACGCCAACACACAACTCTTCGATGTGATTTTTCATCCCGGACCCGGTTTCAACCTCTCTCTCTCAACCCACAACCGTGGCGCGGTTGTCTCTCTCTTCCCCCGTGTACACTTGACTTTTCACAATTATCATCATCGGTGACTTGGGGGACGGGGGCGCGGGGGCTGGCGTTGACGACTCCGCCGCTTCTCTCTACGATGCTGGGGAGCCAGGCGGCCTCAACAGCACGGGCGGCTGGTGGAACATGATGAATGGGGGGATGTACGAGGAGTCCCCTCCTCCCCCCCCTTCCGCCCCGCCCCTGCCGCTCACCCACATCAAGACCTCGCCCAGTAGCACGCCCGTCACCACTTCCACCTCCTCCACCTCCCCCTCCTCCGTCACGAGCAACTCCGGGCCCCTCCAGATCCCCGCCAAGCGACTGCTCGGCTACAACTCGGAGTGTGACAGTGGAGGTGTGATCCGCCACGCCCACCATGCACAGCCGTGGGGGTACGGCGACCACCCCGGCGGCGGCACGTTCGACCAGTACACCTCCCCACCTACTGCAACCTGGCGCCAGACGTGTCGCGGGACCGCAAGGCCGCGGGGGGCCTCACCTTCTGGAACCCGGGGGCCGCGGGCAACACACCTGACTATCCAAAGTACACAACCAGCTCCTCGCAGGATCCTGCCTTCAGCTCGGGCGCCTGGTGCAATAACTACCCCCCCTACCCCTCGCCCGCCAGCCGGCACCACATAGAGTCCCACCACTACTACCCCCACTCCCAGCCCGTCTCCTACCTGAGCCCGCCGTCCGATGACAAGGGGCGCCTCATGGCGGAGACACCCACGGGGTTCTCCCACGAGAGTTACCCCCTGCGCAACTACCCTGCCCCACCCGAGACGGCTGTCTCCACACCGTACACCACGCCAGGTAACTTTCCGCATGTCTTATACCTAGCAATAGATCTAATGACAGAGATAGTAGTAGAAGGACTTGAGAGTCATTAAGATAGGACTTGGAGAAACATAGACAAAATTGTCAATGAGTGAATAGCAAGTGAACGTGAGATAAAGACTAACACATGGAAACTACAGCAAAGTGAAAAAAGTGCTGCGACTATAGAGATAGCCAAAGAACATCGATGGATTAGCGACAATAGAAACATTGGAACATAGATAAAACTAAACATTCACAGGAGACGAAAGATATATCAGCCTCATAGCGCCGCTCAGGCTAGCTGGCGAGTTTACGCGTCGGAAAAAACAAGCTATGCTTCGGACAAACACGAGGGTGGGAATCTTAGGCACAAGCAGGAGGGTTGATGAGAGGGTGAGAGAAAGTTTAATGACCCTCCTCTCCACTAGGAAAGGGACTGGAGAGTTGGATGGGAAGGGATGAGAGAGTTGGACACTTAGAGAGTGAAGGCGGTGTGGACACACTCAACAATAGCTTTCTCAAATCGAGTCTAGTGTAGGTCGGTCCTCAAATGAACATTCAGGGTCCGAAGTAATTTAATAGACAGAATTAGATATGATCTAGTACTTTGGAAATTTCATCAATTTCCCGTCTGTCCCGGTAGCTCAGTGGTAAAGGCGGCACTCTGTGAATCCAAAGACTCCAGAGGTCGTGGGTTCGAAACCCAGCTGGGACATGACATGTTATCCTCCCAATTGGGATTTTTACCACATAATAATATGTCTTGGGCTTACTGCTGGAATAATGGGACTTTAATAGTCCTAATCGGGCAGTATAAATAAGGCGATATTATTGTTATTATTATTATTATCAATTGGCATTAGAACTAAAGAACATTAATTTATTTGCAATTTTGAAAACTTGTTATCAGCATCTATATCCGTTTATCTATATCCGCACAACTAAGATGTCTATGGCTGCTTCTTGTCCTGACAATATCCTTCTGTTAGTGTTATTATAACAGTTTTGTGCCTATATTGGTGATCATCACTGTTATCAACATAGTTACTAACAATATTATCATCTGTCATCGTCACTTCACCACAGTCATAACCTAGTAGTCATATTATCACTGAGGCTAACAATATTATCTACAGCATCATTGGGCCGTATTCATAAAAAATAGTAATTGCTCATGAGCAAAAGCTAGAAGTAAAAGCAAAACGTTTGAAGGGAAAGGTTAACGAAACAGCAGTCGCTCTATTTCGTTTTTATAACCATTTTCTTTTGCTAGCAAGCATTTGCATTTGATCACAAGCATATTGCTCCATGTTTAAGTTAGTGGCGATATTAATAAGAGGGAAAGGTTAGCTTTATGAATATCCACTGTCTGTCCCGGTAGCTCATCAGTAGTAAAGGCTGTGGTCTTGTAATCGAAACCCAGCCGGGACATGACATGTTATCCTCCCATTTTTGATATTTTCCACATAATAATACGTCTTGGACTCACTGCTGGAGTAATGGGACTTAATTGTCTTAACCGAGCAGTATAGATAAAGTGCTATTATGATTATTATTACACTGAGAAAAAAGACATCCTTGTTAGCTAGTAAGTTATCCGTAAACGAGGATGGAATCGGGATTACTTTAAGAAAAGATTATTTGTCCTTGCACACTAAGACAACGATACAAGTTACATTGTTACATTGTAATAATGAAGTGAGTAATATACTAATTCAATTATCACTATCATCCTTATATTTTAACATTTGAATGTCCAGGATAATTTTTTTTCTCAGTTTATTATTTATTAAGAAGGAAAAGCCTTTGTTTTCAAGAAAAAGCTCTGCAAACTTCATAAATACCAACTAAAGCAATGCCTTCAAATTTCACAAAAAAAGAAAGCTTTTCCTTCTTTTTTATGAATACGGCCCATGGTCTTCGATTCCTCATCATAAACACTATCATCACCGTTCTTACTTCCTGTGCACGCTCTGTCTTGCCATTCGACTCCATCCTGCCCATCAAACTCCTTGTCATCCCAATTCTGGCGTCAAAGTGGAATCTTCCGTCAAACTGTCTTCCAGAAATGCGAAAATCCTCTGAGGCACACCGAATCAATTTCTACTTTTCTGATGACAGTTGTCACCATATTGTGAATCTTGCAATTTCCTACGGGGTTTAAGGTGAATGGGGGTTTTTCAACTGTATGTTCAATATCACGAAGGGTATTTGCGTTCTTAAAAGAGTGAAAAATAGTTTGAGAAAAAATTACAGAACAAAGTTTGGGTTCACCATGGAGCCAATGCCTTTGATAATGATGATTTTTACTCCTATGTGTCTGATGACGATAACAATAGTAATTATTATGTTACTGATGACGATAACAGTAATTATTATTATTATATTGCTGATGACGATAATAGTAATTATTATTCCTATGTTACTGATGATACAACATAATATACACTTATGTTGCTCCAATGGAAAAAAAAGTGATGAAGACTACGGCAAATTATACTGAAGGCTAAACCAATTCTCTCCGCTTTGCTATTATTTCTTCTTATTATCAATAAGGTTCCGGAAAAATATGTATGTTCTTTCAGGGGAACACAATTTTTCTAGTTGTCATATCTATCATGAATGTAACAAGCACTATTTTCAGTATTTTCTATTTTAACTTTTTTTTTTCTATTTTACATGAGTAGCTCATAATTTTACCATTGATTTCAAGAAATTCAATATTTGCTATAGATTTCACTCTTTGACATAGCCACTGTACTTAGAAATGATATACATCGACATTAGTTGGAAAAAAAATCCAAAATTTTCGTTTAATCATTCCGTTCCGCTAATTCTATTATTTCTGTTAATTACTATCGTTTTTCTTGTATATATGGTCCATTTTTATAATACTAACATTTTTAACGTTAACTTCATTTATCAATGGACTTTGAATGAATGATTATTTTTCGATTCAATTATACAGAAAAGTATATTTATAACAAATTGACTTTTTTAACTTCTAAAAGAGTCTTGTACAACTTCTCACTTATCTGATTCGATTGATTGTAATATTAGCGATACCAATGCTGCCGGTACCACGATTCTTCGTAATACTATCAACTATGGAACATTGTATAGGGTCACAAGGGAAGTCGTTCTTGCAATGAACCGAGAGAAAGTTGGGAGTGCAATCGTTGATAGGTTGCTGGAAGGTCTGCAGTTTGCAATGTGCTACAACGAGATTGTTCAGTTCCATCGATCCACAACAAAAAGTAATTATACTCTTTCAGCCAACGCTCCGTTGTTTGGTTTCTAGATGCTGGATTTACACAGCAGACCAATGTACTTCGGTTGGTTCAAACCAATGTGCTTCTGTTGATTTTGTATAGCTAGTTGTTGTATTAGCTGGTGTTCATTATTTTTCTGTGGTTTATGTTGCATGGTGTACTTACGTCATCATTGTTATTACTTCTGTTTTTCTCTTATGCTACCGTTGTAGGTTTTCTTGTGTTAATCTCTGATAAAGCTTTTGTACTCTACAATTTTTTGACATATTCAAGGTTAGTTTTGTATTAATATTTAAGGTTAGTTGATATTAATAGTATATCTAACAACCGACTTCAGTAGCATGATCGATATGACAGCGGACTTGTAACCTGGAGGTCGGTGGTTCAAGTCCGGTCTCAGCGTAGATTTTAGTAAAGTGAGTTTGAGTAGTTGTGATATCACGAAAAGGATTAACACAAATATGATAACTTCTATCTAACATTCTTAATCAGGTGAATAATACTTTAAATGAGATATCGAAGTAAATTTCGATTGAGATATAATTGAATAGTCTGATGGAATAAATTTATTTTTCTTTCACCATCTAGTTATTCTAGAGAGTTCTGCTACATCAACATTTAAAAAAAGACATTCTTTATTCATTCACACCATAAAAACGCTAGAAACAATATCTATGTCATAAAAGCAAACGTTAAAACAATTGTAGCCGCACGGATATTGTTTGGAGTGGCATGGAGCTGTGTGAAGTCATGATGAAGCAATTTGGCACTATCAAAGAGTCTCTATGTCACAGACAGATACATCTCTGATGTGCGTGTGCTTGTTGGGAGACATGGTGCGCTAGAGGAAATTGGCCAAGGTCCAGAGAGACTACCTAATATTTATATTCAAATCTGTATACATTTTATAAATACATGGTGTCTAATATATGTATGAACATATACATAAATGGTTTATAGATACGATGTAGAAAGATTTTAAAGAATGGAAAATAACGTATTCAGAGGACCTTTCGTTCTCGGGATTCTTCTGTTTGGTCTGATGAAATGGAATATGTTGTAATACAAGTAATCGACGTCACTACATTTACCAAAGAGGACTTCATAGTTCCTTACTTCCTTTAGCGGTTCTTAAGATCTAATGTATGGATCTGATGTAGGTCTCAATGACCAAAGACTTTCTAGGCTTTTATCTTATTCATGCAGAATATGTGGTCTGATTCTGAAAATAACGTGAAAATATCAAAACTGTGATAAGAAGACGAACCCTTCCCAGTAGCAGCTTGTTTAAAAGTTATTTATACCACTAAACGACTAGACTATTAGAGCAAGATATTTCCAGTTCCTTCTCTCCTGCCATGAGACTGACGAACAACTATTTCTTCATCCCTCCGGACAAAAGAACTCAGGAGCTATTCAAAGAATTCTCATTAACTTATCGCGAAGAAATAATGGATCCAGGACAACGCTGGAAATGGAAGAATGCTAGAAATGGAGATGATATCCATCCGGTGGAGGAGAAGATGGAAGAGAAAGAAATAAAAGAGGAATTTGTTTTATGAATGACTAGCGGGTTACACCCGCCGCTTCGCCAGCCCATCAAACACACACAACGCACACACACACCCACCCACACACACCCACCCACACACACCCACACCCACACACACCCACATCCACACACACCCACACCCACACATCACACCCACACATCACACACACACACACCACACACACACCACACACACACCACACACACACCACACACACACCACATACACACACACACCACATACACACACACACCACACACACACACACAACACCACACACACACACCATACACACACACCACACACACACACACACACACACACCATACACACACACCACATACACACACACACACACACACACACACACACACACACACACCACACACACACACCACACACACACACCACACACATACACCATACACACACACACACACACACACACACCCATCCACACAGATCACACACACACACCAAATGTCATTTAGGTTTGGAAAAAAAACCTGAATATTTTTTGTCGCCCATTTATTTTCTGGTCTTCCCCGGCGTAGCTCAAGAATGGCTCATCAGAATTTCGCGATCAATATGTCAAATGAAAGCCTAAACCCTTGCCTAAAACTTTCTCGCTCTGAGTTGATAGGTTGTCACTTCAAATTTCGAGAAAAAATGTCATTTAGGTCAAAAAACGTGAATATTTTACATGTTACCCATCCATTTTTTTACCTTACCCGGCGTAGCTCAAGAACGGCTCATCAGAAATTCGCGATCGATATGTCAATGGAAAGCTCAAACCCTTGCCTAAAACTTTCTCGCTTTGAGTTGATAGGTCGTCGCGACAAATTTCGAGAAAAAATGTCATTTATGTCAAAAAACGTGAATTTTTTTTGCGTCACCCATCCATTTTTTATCCTTACTCGTTGTAGCTTAACCTCAGAGAGATATAACCTAGCCTAGAAGAATTCCCTGATCCAACCGGACCTATGTTCAAAATTTCAGGTTTCTCGGTCAAACGGTGTGGATTTGTATAAAGAACATACATACACACATACACACACACATACATACATACAGACAGCTTTCTTTTATAGATATAGATGAATGGAAAGAAAATTTTGTAATATTCGAGTGAAAGACGACTTTGGAGGGTTTACAAGTTTTGGAAGTGGTTTAATTTTTTTGTTTGTTGGATGAGGACAAGTTGGATAGGGTTTTTCAGCAGGGTTCTCATTTACAACGTCAAAGATTCTAACCAGTTTCGGTTCGGTTGTTAGAATTATCATCATTATGTTGAAAATGGATGAAATATGGTTTTTCACCAAATATTAAAAAGAAAGGAATAAGTTCCCCAAAAATCCGTTCGTGCCCTCAGTCTAAGGGGATTATCAACTCTTTCAGTGCCCCGGATGTATGTTTAAAATCATTCCCTATCTCTAAAACATCTTCAACAGTTCCAGAAGATCTAAATCTCTCAAAGTCACTCTCATAATTATTCATACAACCTAGTAACACAGTTATTAAAAATTATTATTACGCACTAAACCTCTAACAAGTTCAGTCACATCTTAGGACAGCTTGACAAGTTTGCTGATATGAGTTATGAGTAATCACAGATATTCTGTTGGAGAATTGGAATTCTTTGATAGATGGGTTATTTTTTTTGGGTATAAGTTTTTTTTTTTTTTTTTTTTTTTCTTGTAAGGCACTTTAACACTGTATTGGACAGGTCGTTCGCGCCGTGTTATAAGTTTAATATTGTCCATTTAATGAATTGTAGATATTCCCGTAGCTTCGGATTTTTGGGTTCAGATTTCTTTGATAAATAGGCGGATTTCTTTCATTATATGGATTATTATATGGTATATTATGGATTATTTATGGTAAATCTTGATTTGGTCAGTATGGTCAGGTGCACATATTTATTAAAACATCTATTAAATCTATTTTTATGGGTAAAGTTCTTGACGTCACATCTATTGCTTACGCATGACGATATCGTGCTGAGTTCTAAGTTTTTTTTTTTTCGTATGCTATTTATTAACCGGTTCAACGTTTATGAATTACTCCGAAACTAGTTTTTGGTGGTTTCTTTCAGCCTGAAGAATTTCGCTGAGTGTTCGGTTATGAACTGACAACTTTCACCGTAGTTTTCACACACTACTGAGGCTTCTGTTCAAAAGCCGGCTTCATAAGGTCATATATCACTGATTTAACAAAATGGTGCTCAATTTGCGCTATATGATATTCACTTCGCAAATATTTACATTTGCGATATTCACATAATCAGTTAGTAAAGACCTCCATGGTTACAAACCCGGATGATGCAGGTTCGAACCCTGGCCGGAATGGAAAATTCTAACCGAGTTTTTCCGTTTCCGGAATGGCATGGATGTAAAAGTAAAGTGCCCTCAAGTATAATGAGAAAGCGGTTTAAGGGTCACATTTCCTTTTTCTTGTGAAAAATTGTTGGTGAGAATATTCTTAGTAAGTCTTATAGATATTGCAACATTTTATTTTTAAAGATAAAGTTATAATTTTATTAATATCTTCAGTTGTTCCCCATTTCTATGGTAAGGTTAGTAAATGAGGTATAAAATGAGAGTTCTGCGCCTAGGTCTTGTACATCCCAGCATATAGCTGTTTGTTGCAATATGCCACAGGTCTCCGCTCGCAAAGAACCCTTACAAGCCAGGCTAGCTTGCAGTTTCCTAAGGGTTTATGAAGAAAAAGTCCAAGTCTTCACGATGGTTGATCGCACATAGAAATATGTGGTTCAGGAAGAGCTTTGTAATAAATTTGGCTGGAGACAATCATTATTCCACTCTCCAGCTATAGCCAAGCTGGCTACAACAACAAAAATAAAAACAATTAATGAAGTCTAAATATTAATTCTGTTATCAATATCAGCAGTAGGTATAAATGATATCAGACGATATGCAAACATCAGCTTCATATCGGAATCACTTATTTCTTCTTCTTTTTTTCATGTTTTTTTCAGTTGTAATATTATTTTCACTGACCATTTGTAAGATTTGTGCCTCAATTTATTTATTATCTCTAAAATCAATTTTGAATATTTTAATTAAATCAGATCCTACAATCTTAAAAATCTTTAAAAGTTGAAGATTATGCTGTTCCTGTAAGACACAACATTTTTAACGTCTCTTTAATTTTGGAGGTCATTTGAGATATTTTTGCCCGTGCTTAGTTAGTGTACATCTATATTCTAATTTGTCAGTTTTCAAACTGGTTCATTTTTTGGTTTTTGATTTATAAGTTCACTTCTTAATCCTCTAATTGCTCACCGTTAGATTAGGATCTTTGATTTATTAGTCTTTCCATTTTAATTTGAGGTTGTCATTTTGCTTATAATTATGTCTTTTTCTCTTTCTATTTCTTTTGCTCTTACTCTTTTTATCTCTCTTTATCTCTCTCCACCCTCACTATCCACTAGCTTTTTCTTGTCAATCAGCCAAGATACAAGGGCATTACAACTGTGCTTCTGCTACCTCTCATGATTAGTTTGACTGAAGTAAGTCATTTGGCGATACAAGTAAGAAGATTATGATCTTTATTAAAATCAGTCTACTCCTTATTAAAATAAACTCTATACAGTCATATCAGGTATGTAAAAAATGTAGATACATACTTACATACATGTTTTAAAAATATGTAGCTGTTCTAAACAGAGCTTTAAATTTAGTATTAACGAGTTTCCGTGTCAATGAGGGTCTTGGCGGTCAAAGGATTGATGGATGTACTATAGCCTTTCTGGACGGCCAGCGCAGCGCCCCGAAAGCAAATGTTCTGAAACTCGTTCAAAATAGCTTTCTCACTTTCATAATCCCCAAATGTCCCTTTCAACCGGCAAACATCTTACTCTGAGTGGTTTATTTGAACGAAATTTGACTGTTGAAAGGAAGATTTGGGGTTCTTGAAGGATAAAGTAATTTCTGGAATGAGGTGCTGTGCTCCATCTTGGTTATGTGTGGTGTAGTGTTATAAATAATATACATAGGTAGGTAGATTTTGATATAATGTACATATAAGTATGAGTTTCACTAATTATTGTTTCTAGTACCACCTTCTGTACTCCTGTTGCAAGTACAACATGACATTGAATACTAAGCAGTTGGATGGAAGAGACCGCCAATATCATTGACATAACCGGTTTTCTCCCTAGAGGCACTTCGAGTGCTCACATCACATTCATGCACGTACAAGAATAACAATCGACTTTCCTTCATAATCATTATACACTTAAACATTATACTAATTATTTATCTTAATATGTAGGTATTACACATCCTAATATATAAAATCCATATTTGTATATAAGTCTGGCTGGGGGACTATAAACAGGGTGTAGACCTTCATTGGCTTGGTTCTCGGGGCCCTTGTCAATTATTAGCCCCCTTGTAAAGACAGTGGTAGAAGTGCTGAGTCATTTCTCCTCTGTCTGGTTACCATCGTTCATGATGACGCCACCCTATGATAATATAATGATGATATATGTGTATCCATTCATTCAGTCATCGCAGCTCCCTAATGGCTGGTCCAAATAACTCCAAATTTGGGCCAGATTCTCCTTTGGGTATTTAATATGTTCGTATATCAAGAAATTTTAAGCATTTTTATGGACGAGAAATATCTTTTGGCGACCTAGTCACATGTAGGTGGTCTAAGGGTTAAGGTGCTTCTCTTGTAACTTGTAACCTCTTGGCTGGGATCTCTTGGTTCGAATCTCACCCATTGCAAGTATTTTAACTCCTATAAACTAAACAATAAGTGTAATATAGTGAATCTTTTTTTAACTTAACGGTTTAACGGGTTTAACGTCGCTTTCAACTGCATGTTCATATCACGACGGAGGTGTTACCATCCATTCGCAGGAAGTTCACAAACCTGCTACCCACATTAACCTCACCCAGCCTGGGTTGGGCCAGAATACCAGCATCACAAAAACCTCAAGTCGCTGCACGTCGCTTAACTTTGGTGATCTTAGGAGGGACTCTTTAGTGCTTTTAATATTCATGCTGGGACAGTATAAATATGTATCTATGATAATTTATTATTAGTGTACTGACTAATTCATTTAAAAAAATTCTTAGCTACAACAACTCAATTACAAGCAAAATTGCCGTCATGAAGTTCTTCTGACAATTAGCCTTATGATTAATATATGATGATATTCAAATTCAAGGAAATTCAAGGTAACGAAATGTGTATGCTTCAAAGCAGGAAACATAATTATGATGTTATTTGCTACTGTTTAGCTTTGTACACTTTGTAGTTCCAGATCATGTCTGTGGTTGTACAACATGGAATAATTTGCAATGCGGAGGTCTCTACATAGTACTAGATTGCATTATTTTGCAATGTATATTTTAATTTATTCATATTTTTTGCAGAGTACTCATGTGCTAGCACACTGGACTATTCAATTTTTCCTTCTTGTGAAAACAATTTCTTTGAGTGTCTGCGATAGAAGTTTTTACTCGTTACTTTTCAATTTATCTTATACTAAATCAACCCCAGTAGCTTGATCGATAAGGCGGCGGACTTGTAACCTGGAGGTCCGGTGGTTCAAGGACAGAAAGTCAAAAAATTATTATTTGTATTTTACCGACCTCAGTAGCTTGACGGTTCGAGTTCCGGTTTCAGCGTAGATTTAGTAAATCGAGTTTCAGCAGTTGTGATATCACGATTGTGATTAACACAAATATGATAACTTTTATTTTCCGGTTGGGTGGAAGAGCTTACAGTGTGAGAATCCCGCTGTCAAAGCCTTAAAAAGAATGGAAAGACTTATAAGAGCTAAAACACAACATAGAGCACCTAGCCGAAAATCAAGAAACTAACTCAAAATCCTTTTCTAAAACTTATACATCCTCTGTTAGTTTCCCTTTTACAAGATTTTTTTTAGATCCAAATTTTTCGGTGAACGTGACACTCTAAGAATTTTTGACTTTCACTTTACCCTTTGTTTGACCTTCGAGGATAAAGGATTTAACGTCATCCTTTGATTCTTACACAATCGGACAGAACAGGAACGCAACAGGACCTGGTCCTCATTGTGCAATACCTTGCTCACTCGATTTTGATATTTCTTAGGGAGCTATGTGAGGTATGTTCATTGTTCAGGTACTTCAGTGTTCGAATTTTCCGTAGATGGCACTTAAAACACACCTGTTTGATCATTAAAGTGCACTGGTAGTCAAGTAGTTAACGCGATAGTCTGATAATCCAGGTAGCGTAGAGATCCGTTGGTTCGAACTCCACCCAGTGCATTTTTCCTCATTAATTTGAGTTTGTGACCACATAATAATAAGACTCTCAGGGTTAGGTGGTGGATAATACTTTAAGCATCAACCTCGCCTGTTGGTTACCTTCCACCAAGGAGTGTTATTATTAAAGTTATACGTACCAGCGTCGTTGGCTCGTTGAATACACCAGTTCTCATTCAGTGATCTGTCACTGAAGTTAAGCAACGTTTAGCGAGGCTAGGAATTGGATGGGTGACAATCCAAATTCGATCCCTGGTGATGCTATGTCTATTCCCGGTCACACTCAGTCTGGTTGAGTTGAGGTTTATTTGAGTAGCTTATTTTTGACTTTCTAGGTAGTTGAGGGTAAAACCCCTGTCGAAATATGACTATGTAGTTGAAAGCGATCTGGCCCAACTCAGGCTGAGTGTAAAGTCAATGAGCATAAATATATAACTATAGCTTTCTAGTGAAGGATGGGCGAAACCGCCGCCTTTTAATGATTTTAAAGTGCCTTAAAAAACTAGAAGTAATTTTACTAAATTTACTCTTCTTTTTCCCCTCTCTCTCTCTGTCTCCCTCCCTCTCTCTTCCACTCTCTTTCTCTCTTTCTCTTTCTCTCTCGCTCTAGAAACGCTTTCTTCTCTCTCTCCCCTTTTTGTCTCTTCCCCTTTTCTCTCTTTTTTTCTCTCTCTCCACCCCTTTTCTCCCTCTTTTTCATCATTACCTAGGACATTCAATACATCACTATCATAAAAACAATAATGTGAGCGTATGCAGTGTTTATATGGTTTACCAATAAAAAGGAACTCTTGATATTCATTAACGCTTTCACTGCGGAGTGCGGATATCATGCCATTTGGTATCTTTGTCGTCTATCTGATTTTTGGCATGAATTTGCCCTTAATTCCGTATTTCTCATTATTTTTTATCTCTCTTTCTTATTTACTACTCATTTTCAGCTCAATGTCTCTCCTTCTCTCTCTCTCTCTCTCTTCTCTCTCAATTACGCCTTATTTCTTATTTTCAGATCAGTATTTCTCATTTTTTCCCATTCCTTTCTCCTGACTTTTTTCAACTGATTCATCAATCCTAATATTTGATCACTATTAAGTTTTAATATAGGGTATTACTTTTTGATAGATGCAAATAAAGTCATTTGGAATTGTATAGGTACATACTATTACCTAGCTTTTTAAAGTCGCTTCTATAACTACATGGTCATATCCTCACGGGGGTTTTACCCTGCATCCGCTTGAAACTCACAAACTAGTTAAAATTAACCTCAAAATCACCAAACCTGAGTGTGGCCTGGAATAGCCAGCATTACGATTTGGTCAGTTCCATTCAAGTCCATACCTCGCTGGACGTTGCTGAACTTCAGTGGCAGAATGAAAACTGGTGTACTCAACGTGCAATCGACGCTTGCTGGCTATTCAACTTATTTCCACCCAACTACGATTCTTATTGATAGTATCCCCAGCTTTTTCCCCTCCTTCCTCCTTATACTAACTCCCTCCCATTTGGGCCCGTACGCAGTCGGCGTGTTAACTTCCCGCTAATTTAATGGGTACTACCCCGTTTAACCCATTGATGTGTTCTCTTTCCCCTCCCCTCCTCTCCCTTCACCTTAGAACCTCTTTTCGGTCATAAAAAGTAATAATTTATGTTTTTATTAGCACTGAATTTTTTTTTTATTGCTCCAAACCGTTCTCTGTTTACGGACTCTCCTGAGTTTCTACTTCATTTAGTTCGCGAATATTCCGATAGAGAGCGCCATTTGTATCAGATCTTAAGATCGGTGGCAGATTTAAAATTTTGGGTAGAATGGTGGGGTGATTTAAAATTTGTGAAAATAAAAGAGGGTGTTCCTTCCATACTTGTTTCAGTAGAGGGGTGACACCATATTGGATTTTAAGATATTTTACGAAGATAACATGGCCCCTCTTTTTCAATACTTCCATAGTTTTTGATAATAGAATATATCCCTAATTCTTGTTATCCCTTTCTCATTGCAAGTATTCGTAAGACATGCTTCTTTTATTGTGCCACTCTTTGCTTTAACGTTTTGATGGATCACTGTTGGAAAGTCTCTGACATAGGCGCCATTGATTGTGTCCATCTCACAAATATGTTCTTTTTTTGTCCTTATTAGTGTCTCTTATTTTTATTTTTTTCTTTCTCACAAAAATCTACATCAATTTAGTTTTTCATCATGGCTCGACTTAAATGGACAATGACTAATGTTAGGGTAGGTATGTTAGTCAGTGGTCAGTATGGATTATTGGGTTAAACTGTTAAAGTAAAGGTTAAAGTGATTATGATGGGTACAGGATAAACATTAAACATTTTGTTTCTTCTGTAATCTACCTATTTTTTACAGAAGTACTCTGGTCCATTGCTATATTAATTGAGAATATAGGCCTCCCGTCAATGCAAATATAGACTTAAGAATTGTTGGATAGGAATTGAATTGTAATGTTTGAAACATTGAAAGAGAGAGAGAGAGAGAGAGAGAGAGAGAGTGAGAGGGCAGAGAGAGAAAGGTATGTGAGAGAGAGGAAGAGAAAGAGTGTGAGGGGAAAGATAGAGAGAGAGAGAGGTAGAGAAAGAGTGTAAGGGGAAAGAGATAGAGAGAGGGAAAGAAGAGATGTTAAAGAGAGAGAGAGAGGGATGTGTAAGAGAGAGAGAGAGCTGTGTGAGAGAGATAAGACATGAGAAAAAGAGTATGAGAGATCAGGCAGGCTCTGATAGGCTTATTTTTGCAACTAATTAGTGCGTATTGTGATTATCAGGTAGGTAACTGGGCTTTGAAACTATTAGTCGTTAGTTAGTTGTTAGGTAGCTTTCAGTATACCTACTTAATGCTTATAGCTTTCAGTATACCCACTTTATACTTATATATAATCACGGTAACGAAGGAAATAATAACTGAGGCAAAAATGCGATGTGCGTACCGAACTAATTTACGGGATGGCAAACTGATTATGCCCGCTAGCTGTTGTTTTATGATGAGATCTAAAACCGTGGAGAAAGCCTGTAAGTGAAATAAGGTAAAAAGCCAAGAGTGTATACTTTCATCTTATTCAGACATGTACCAATTTGTAGCACCAGTAGTTCCTACCAATAGTACGCCCATTATTAAATAATATAGAAATACATACGTAGATGAATAAATGACTCTGCCATACGAGAAAGGAAGGAATTTTAATTGGTTCGAAACTTCGAAACGTGAATGTTTCCTCAGGTAGCATTTCTTAATTGAAACACATCAGGGAATACTCGACAACGGTAGCTTGATCGATAAGGCGGCGGACTTGTAACCTGGAAGTCGGTGGTTTAAGTCCCAGGTCAAGGAAGCATTAAATTTAGTAAAGCGAGTTTGATTAGTTGTGACATCACGAAAGTGATTAACACAATAATATGAAAAGAGACAGAAATAAAATATGTGAGGATACTTCGAATACTTCGGATTATATACCATGTATCTATATTCTAGTGGAAGATAATCAAATCGCGAGGTTAATGCTTCAATGAGGAAAATTCATGCATTGAGTGGTATTCGAACCAACGGATTCCTACGCTACCTGAATTATCATACTGGCACCTTATCTCGACTACCAAGCACGTGGACTCTATAGAGATAACCAGTTCCTTCAATGTCTGATTATTTCAGAGAGGTAAAAAGGATCAAGGAAATACTTGAGAGCAAAATTTCAAATCGCGAAATTCCGAGTTACAATTTACTCACTGACTAAATTATAATAACACTCTTTAGAGGAAGGTAACCACCAGGCGAGGTTAATCCTCAAAGCATTTTCTACCGTCTAACCCTCAGAGTCTTATTATTATGTGGTCACAAACTCAAATTAATGAGGAAAAATTCATGCACTGGGTGGAATTCGAACCAACGGATCCCTACGCTACCTGGATTACCAGACTAGCGCGTTAACCACTTGACTACCAGTGCACTAATTGTATTAGAATAAGGATAATATATTTTTCATTAATTATTCAGAAAGGATCAAGGAAATATTTGGGAGCAAAATACCAATGTGCAAATTCCGAGTATAGCCACTTACTCACTAACTAAATATAGAATAAGGAAAATATTTTCATTCATTATTCAGTTGAATGTTAAGCAACTACGAGGATGTTTAACAACTGCAAGATTCGCGTAGCCGGAGCTACATACCCAGTGTTCCTCTACATGTTATTTTTCTTTTATTATTTATTATTACAGATAATATATTTCTGACATTTGAAATCCAGAAGGCAAAGTACTCAGAATACCTGAGCAATTTCCTCTCTGGATTACAAGTGATATTTTTTGGAATAAGCATGACAGCGCCTTCTGTTCTCCAGTATTCCGTTTACATACCTATACATAGTTACATATGTATACATAGTTATGTACGGAGTGCAAACATACATGCATAGTACATAAGATACATATATTCATAGATCCCCTGAAGCCTGAAGTAATGACGCACGGCGGTGCCAGGGCAACATACAATAGAAACTCAAACAAGAAGAGGTTTTTAAACGGGAAAAAACCTTCTCGCCGACTCACAGGCATTAACCTACGCTGGTGTTTGATGCAAATTTTCCTTTCCTGGAAAAAAAAAAAAAATATATATATTCATATAGATCGTGGTAATTAAGAACATATCAATCCGGTCATTCAGCTAAGGACTTGTGTTTTCCTCACAATGCAAAGTCTATGAGGAAAAATGAGGTTTGATTGTCTTAGCCCTGATTAACTGAACTAATCCTACAATATTCCTTAACACGTCTGTTTTGACAGCGTTTTAGGCCATGCCTCTACTACTTAAGCAGAACAAGGTGTTGCTGTGCAACTCAATTCTTAGGGCCAAATTATAAAATGAATATAAACAGATGTAGACCCTAATACGAGATAACCATGGTGCTTTGTGATTGGTGGAAAATCCGGCTTAATAAAAGATCTTTCCTTATTAAATTTTGTTTTTTTACATTATTTTTCTTTCAGTTTTTACTTTTACATTATTTTTAGGGATATTTTCTAAGAAAGATTCCCATGTGCTGCCTCCATTTATTTAGAACTATTGCACCCTAATAGTTTGACTTTAAATTCTATTTTGACGGGATCAATGCAATCTGAGAGTTGTGAAATATTCTCTGGTACATCTGTCACCTCCACTAACCTCCTCCCTCTCTGTTCCAGGCTCCCTCGGCATGTCCAGTATGACCGCCAACTCCTCCTCCTCCACGCTGGAGTGGACCGGCCAGGTGTCCGTCCGCAAGAAGCGGAAGCCCTACTCGAAGCACCAGACGCTGGAGCTGGAGAAGGAGTTCCTGTACAACGCCTACGTCAGCAAGCAGAAGCGGTGGGAGCTGGCGCGGAGTCTCATGCTCACCGAGCGCCAGGTGAAGATCTGGTTCCAGAACCGGCGGATGAAGAACAAGAAGAACACCCAGCGCCAGGCCGCCCAAGTCAACAACAACAACACGAGCAACGCCAACGCCAACACACACCACCACCACCACCACCACCACCACGGCGTCAGCAACGGGCTCAAGCACCACCACCAGTGACAGGGGGCGGGACTCGCCGGCGTCGTGTTCGGGTACCCCACGAGTCTGCCGGTGTCCGGGGGGGCCGCCGCCCATCTCTCCGCCCATCCCCACCACCAGATCCCCCCGCTCTCTCATGGGGTGGTCATCACTTAGAGGACCTTGGTAGAGCTTTGTGGCTTTCTTAGCCAGAGGAAGCCTAATCTTTCGACACATCGTGACATGTCCCACAGTAGAGATAGAGATTGACACTGAAAATGCTCATCGTTTCTTTTTACATAGTCGTCATTCTTAATTTTCTTACCTACATACATAATTATGTATATCATCACCGTAGAACTTTCTGATGGCTTTGCTCCTCTAAGCTTAAACAAGAATTATCCTTAAACCCATCCCTACATTTCCCATGTATGAATGTCCTAGTAAAGATATTGAAAATGCTCTACGTTTATTACAAATAGGTATAGGTATCTTTGCTATTTTTTTAATATCTAAGTCCTGACCTATCCATGTAACATTTATTGTTCCTGCACAGGCCACAATGCATAAAAGATCTGTGAAATACTGGTCCAAAGTGCATAGATTGAGTGCTATAACGCCATCTGGCAGACAAACTCGTTTAATATTCCTCCCTATCACACATCGTCCTCAATACCTACCTAAAACTTAGGTAATTCCTACCTAACTATGTTTAAGAAAATACAAAGATAAGTACTTTTGTAACTTTATTCTTCTTTCTAGAGTAATTTTGTGAATTTTTCGAGTTGTTCTGATCACAGATTTTTTGTTCTAATATTTGAAATAGTTCATTGTTTTAGTGGATGAGTCATTTGCACTTTCAAGTATCTAATTTTATATTTTTTCCCCCTCTATGAAAATTTTCCATTATACACTTGAATCTTGAATGATAAAAATATATATTTAGACTTAGTTGATATTTTTTGGTTTCAAGTCTGGTCACCTGTAGAGAAGGTGGGTTTTTAGGGCGTGGAAATCCCACACCCCAATCCACGATGAATTAATTGGACCTGGGGGTCTTAAAAAAAATCTTAGCTTCCACGATTGTTTTATTTATTAATATTCTAGCAGTTTTTTTCGGTGTCAAAACTCAATTAGTACGATTATCATTGTCTACGTGGTTTCACAGTTCAAATCGTCTTGAATATATTCCTAATATAACAGGTAAATCTTACCAAAGACAAGTTATGCATTTTTGACTAAAGAGTCACTGTATTCTTTCTTTAAGTTAAATATTTTATCTGATATTATGAGAAAAAATCATACAATAGGCTGGATTCGAACCAACGGACGACCACGCAACCTTTACAGCCATAGCCATACCACTACATAATTTTACTGTTTCAAGCGAAGTCCTATCTTTGCGCCTTCAATTATTTCAAAATCTGTGACTAAACAACTCGAAACAATTCTATGTATAATGTACTTGTATATATAAATGTGTGTATATTTGATTGATCTCAAAGTTATGTGTTTTGTATTATTATTTTTTAATATTAACTTTTTTATGAATAGTTTAGGTAGACATCTTTTTGATTTCATTACTTTTCATCGAATTAAAAGGCAGTAAAAAAACGGTCTTTTTCTTTTCTATCAAATTGAAATTTCCATTTCTAATATTTTTTGTTTTAACTTTCAAGTTATGAAGTTTTGAATATACTTAGCCCTTGTGGTGGATATACAGTTATCTGGGTAATCATATGGTAATTGATGAAAGTCCTTTTTGTTTACATTTAAATGCTAGCTCTAAACGTAATAGTTCCCTTTATTCAATTTCTATAGGAAAGCAAAGCTAGACCAAGGACTCTCAGTGTTATGGACCTCTCTCTTTAAAAGACCAAGGTCTAATTAGGTTAAAATAAGTTTTCAGTACTCATATTCTCTAAAGTTGTATTGCTATGTGAAATGTAAAAGTCCTATTTGAATGAACATATAAATAAGATAATATTTACATACATCTTATCTATCTAAACACTGATTATGTTAAATTAAATGTTAAATTAAATCTCATTACTAAACTTACTGAAGCAGATTACCGAGCTCAGTAGTTTGATCGATAAGGTGGCGGACTTGTAACCTGGAGTTCGGTGGTTCAAGTCCCGGTTTCAGCGTAGATTCAGTAGAGCGAGATTGAGTAGTTGTGATATCACGAAAGTGGTTAACACAAATATGATAACTTTTCTATTAAAAAAATATTCTATTCTACCTAAGCAGATTATGCTAAAAGCTGCAAAAATATTGAAAATGTTCGTTTACCTTAAGTCACCTACATTGTTTAATAGTGTTAGCCAACTATTTAACAAATATTACAAAAGACTACTATATTTATAATCTGCCATTACATCAATATGTTAAACCGTTGTCGTTCTATCAATACCATTTTTGAATGTTTAATAATTTCTCCGTTTGTTTCCATGTGTTATGTTAATAGTTAAGTTGTGAAATCATTGTTTTGTAATAATTTTGAACAGCCTCGTTTTATGACTATTATTTTTGCTCATCATATTCCAAAAAGATATCCCCTGTGTTATGTTCTATCAGTATTTGTGAAATGTTGCTGAATGATGGGGGTAGGGAAAATCTGGTTTGATTTGATTTGATTTTGATACAATTGAAATTTACATAATATGACACCTCCTAAAGATAATTCTACCTTATTGTAAGATTACCTCAGTGTTAAGCTCCTCGTTTACCATTAATACCATGTGGAAGATCCTGGGTTCGAACCTCAGGATATTCCCCAGTTTTTATTGCACGCGTCTTGACGACTTAACACCTGAAAAACAGAAGTACCAGTTTTTAGCAAGTAGTTTATTTTGTTAACCCACAATCAGTGCGGTTGTGAGAGATTTCTCTCACAACCGTATACGTTACCGTGTACTGGATACGTTATGAAACCGAACCGTACTGATCCCGGGTTAAAATGCTGAGCAGGCTCTTCAAAATAAAATACTTACTACTACAGTCCCTACCCCTGTTATCTGAAGACTTAGCAACTTTATTTCCCACTAGACGCCTAAAGTAAAGCAGCTGTATTCGGATCAATCAAATGGTAACGTGAAGAGATTGAGCTACCAAAGACCAACGGGTTCGAATCCCACTCAGGAAAAAAAACATTGACGGGAATATTGTACCTGTGGGAGATTATCTCCTAATTCCTTTCCTTACCTTATAGAAAGGAAATCGTTGTAAGCATCCCCCAAAAAATATACTCCTCTCTCTTGTTGATTTGGGAGAGGTACAATACAATACAATATAATACTCTATTTATGCTGCGATAATGAGTACAGAGTCCCTTTAAAATCACAGTCTTATTATACCGGGTTATGCTCAGAAAATTCGAGTCTTACTATACCTAACTGATTTTTCCAGTAGACGCTTTACTTGTCCATCAAGTGCATCCATGTACCTAGTGTATTACCTAATTTTTTACCTATTATAATTTTGTAAATAATACAGCGTGTCTCAATACCCAACTAGTATGTGTTTTCCTAATCTACAGGTTGTATTCGTCAGTGTTCATCATTTTCGAAATAGCTTTAGGTAAATTTAATACAGAATGATTTGTATGATTAGTTTGCTGTGATTTTTTTTTTTTTTTTACGTCACAGGTTGGTCATATCATGACGGGGCTATACTCTCCATTCGATGGAAAACCACAAATCAGCTACTCAAATTAACATTACCCAACCTGAGTGGGACCGGAAATAGCCAGTTTTACAAATTGTCAAATTTGAATCGTCACCCATTCAAGTCTTAATCTCGATGGTCGTTGCTTAACTTCAGTGAAAGAACTGGTATATTGTATATGTGCTATCAACCTGGAACGATCCTTGTGCTAGTTACCAGCTGATAGAAAACACTGTCTTAAAAAAAACGATCTTAGGGTTAAAAAATTAGCTTTAGCGCGCGTTTAGCTCAATGGTTAAGCACTCACTTGCCATGCGGAAGGTCCCAAGTTCGATCCCCCGTGCCGAAAAAATTTGTATTCTTAATTTGGTTACAATTGTTTGTAAGGGATACCTTCCGGTGCGCTCGTGTTGACCCAGCACCTAAATGTAACTATTGTGTCACTTGTCGCCCATCAGAGAGGAGGCATACTTTAAAGATTTAGCAGATTGAGCTGTGAAAGTTAGAGTAACGGTGACATCACGATAGTGATTAACACAAATATGAGAACTTGAATTGCTTGAAAGTGTGTCTACCTGGAGTAGACCAGAGACTAGATAAAGTGGTTCAAATAGTAAGAAGTAGACCAAGAAAACCAACAAACTCTCCTCCTTGGTCTTAAGTTTTTTTTTTTTTTTAATTGGGGTTTAACGTCGCTTTCAACTGCCATGGTCATATCACGACGGGGGTTTTACCCTCCATTCGCAGGAAACTCACAAACCTGCTACTCACATTGACCTCACCCAGCCTGAGTGGGGCCGGGAAAAGCCAGCGTCACGAGAATTAGAATTTGAATGGTCACCCATCCAAGTCTTAACCTCGCTGGATGTCGCTTAACTTCGGTGTTCTGAAGGGAACCGGTGTATTCAACATGCCATCGACGCTGGCTGGTCTTAAGTTTAAGTTTGACTCTGAGATGGTCAAGGCCTAGCGCATGGATCCATGGATTCGATCCACACAATGATTGTATTTTTCCTCTCTTAATTGTGCACGGGACCACGTAATAAAATCCCTCTGACGGTTGGATGGCAGAGAACGCTTTAAGCATCAACCCCGCTTAGTGGTCACCTGATGTTAGGATTACTCTGCAGGGTGTAATAGGTAAATGTGAGGAGCACCTTCTCCTTACAACACCAGCATACATCACCAGCCAGTGCCGATAGCACTGGCTGGTGCTATCGGCACACACCAGTTCTCGCTATGTCACTGAAGTTAATCAACGTGCAGCGAGTTTAGGAATTGGAGGAAGAATTGACCATTCAAATTTTAAACTTCGTGATGCTGGCTATTCTTCCGGCCCCATTCAGGCTGATTGAGGTCAATTTGAGTAGCAGGTTTGTGAGTTTCCAGCGAATGAAAGGTTAAAACTCCCGTCGTGTTATGACCAAACAGTTGCAAGTTGCCGTTAATCCCATAGTAACTTATATTCTTGATAGGTACCTATTAAATGAATATTTCTAACAATACAACCGACCTCTGTAGCTTGATCGATCAGGCGGCGGACTTGTACCCTGGAGGTCGGTGGTTCAAGTCCCAAGTTTAGCAAAGATTTAGTAAAGTGAGTTTGAGTAGTTGTAACATCACGAAAGAGATTAACACAATTATGATAACTTTTGATTATAAAAATACAATCATAGGTACATAATTATACATATAGATTATGAAGAATATATGATTGAACATTGAATGTAAAAGATACATCCTGTAGAATAACAGGGTGAAGATAGTCATGTAATGGGTTGACTACATTTCCTAATTGGATAAATCAAAAGTAGCAAAAAAAATTTAAACTAATTATCAAATTAAAAAAAGTAAGTACCCAGAATGAATTTTAAAAAGTTCATTGTTGGTTCTATTTAAAACAAAAACATTTCTTTTATCTGTCCCTGTAGCTCGATGGTAAAGGCGCACTCTGAGAATCCATCGATTTCAGAGTTCGTGGGTGCGAAACCCAGCCGGGTTATCCGCCCATTTGGGATTTTGAATTTTTGACCACATAATAATATGTTTTGGTCTTACTGTTAGAATACTGGGGCTTTTTCTATTCGTCCTATTCGGGCAGTATAAATAAGGCGATATTATTAATTAATTAATATTTTTAATTTTGCCCTAAACTGATTCGTTCTTTAATTAATTTCCGTTCGCAACATATTTTTCAGACAGAAATGTGGTGCACCCAGTCTCATTCACCCTGTTTTTAGTTCGTTCATTACAAGGTAGATTTTCCTCTGTACAGTGTACCATTTTCTTCCATTTTCTCATTTTTCTTTCCTTCAAAGAAAACTTAAACATTTGGAATAAATTCATTACAATAAAAATAATCGTGTTTTCAATTTTAGAGGTCGTATGTTTCATTTTCCACAGCTGTTGTATATAAATTTTAAAATTTTCAGGAATTTCAGAGATAAAAATGTTCAACTAACAGAGATTCAGGAGTTCAAACTTAACCTTATAACCTCTGACTTATAGAGGATAAGTTCCAAATTTTGAAACAAAATTAGAGTCAAGCTAAGGCAGACCAAGTCCTCAAGTTAGATATTCAACCAATCACAGCACGAGTTGAGGGATTTATCTTAACCCAGACTTTATCTTAACTTTAATCATGTATCGTCATCATCATAGGGTGGCGTTATCGTGAACGATGAACGATGGTAGCCAGACAGTGGAGGAACGACTCAGCACTTCTACCACTGTCTTTACAAGGAGGCTAATAATTGACAAGGGCCCCCAGAACCAAGCCAATGCTGGTCTACTCCCTGTTTATAGTCCCCCAGCCAGACTTGTATCCTGATTTATAATTCGGCCCTTAGAGGGTTGCACTTCTGTATCAGTATCGACCAGTGGCTCACAGAGGCCGAACTCTGTGGCTCAGTGGTTAAGAGCATTGGTTACTGACCCGGAGGTTGTGGGTTCGAATCCCGGCCGGAGTGGAAAATTTTGACCTGTCGTGTATTATGACCATTGAGTTGAAAGTGACGTTTAATTTTTTTTTTGTGAGCGTCGCATCTTTGAAGACATGGATTGGTGATCGTCGTTTCTATTTTAGAAGCAATCCATGGTTGCTATGGCAGAAAAAAAAACAAGAGTTCTTTATGAGCGCGCGATTAGCACAGTGGTTAAGCACTCGCTTGCCAGAAAGGTCCTGGGTTCGATCTCCCGTGCCGACAAAAATTTGTATTCTTAATTTGATTACAATTTATTGTTTGTAAGGGATACCTTCCGGGGAGCTCGTGTTGACCTGGCACCTAAATGGGAAGTACTGTGTCACTTCTCGCCCATCAGAGGAGAGGCATACTACGGGATGGCCAGGCTACAACACAGATCACAAGCGAAATAAAGTAGCTCCTGTTTCATGGCTACGAAATAAAAAAGACTGTGAAACACCCATCTTAAAAAAAAAAAAAAAAAAATACATTGTTTTTCGTTGCCTCATTCAATGGAAAATGTTTTTGCTTGTTGATTATGGACTGTAGTTGTATCTTATAGGTATTTACAAATAAATGATAAATTATTGAGTGATACAAGGCAAGTCTTCATCGGAAGTCCTTGGCGCCAATATTCTCGAAGAGGAAAGGGGAGTCTCTCCTCTTTTATATACGGGGTGGGTAAGAAACTTGTAGAATCTCTTATGAGTTCTTTGACACTAAATTGTCTCATTATTACTGCCACAGTAGCTTAGTAAAGGACCACAAGTTTGAATCCCGGAAGGGTAGACAATTTCTACTTGATCTCTGTATTCTCTACTCTTACCTTTTTTTTTCAATATTCTTTTTTTTTTTAATACAATTGCAGAAATAAATAAATATAGAGAAAAGTAAAATAAATAAGATATACAATAAATAAATTTATAAATTTATTTAACTTGGGTAATTTTCAGTGGAGATTATATTATGAACTTTTTGGTGGAGATTGCAAACCCACTTTTTTAATGGATATTTTATACGGATATTTTAGTTGGAGATGGAGTACATACTCAGTTTTCAGTAGAGATCATTATCTGATGTGGGTGCAGGGTTTTCAGTGAAACCCTAACAATTAACACTGCGACCTAATTAGATTTATTGTGACCAATTGATTATATTTGGTTATAACGTCCTGATTGAGATAGATAATCAGGACGGCGGTTTTACTCTCCATTCGCTGGGAATCGTACCAGCAACCCACATTAACCTCACCCAGCCTGGGTAGGGCCGGAAATGCCACCCTCACGTGTTTGGAGGGAACAGAATTTTCTTCGAAAAATCTATTCCAGCCGGGGATCGAACTCGGGATCTCTGGACTACGGGCAGTAGTCACAACCATTACGCCACGGAGGCTTATTCAGTGGAGATGACATACGCACTTTTCAGTGGAGATAGCATAAGCACTTTTTATTGACATCAGTTGCCTTTTACCTATAATATCATTGTAGGGATGGACTGTAAAGACGAGACTTTTGCCATATCTCTGTCTCGTGTAGAGATGAGACAAAATCTGGGGGTGCTGCACTTCCGCAGCTCCTTAGCACCGGCCGCGCCTGGCTCTAATATGAATGTTTAATAGCTATCCCTTTGTCTAGGGATCCCGAGTTCGTTTCCCCGGTTGGGGCAAACATTTCGAAGAAAATTCTGTTCCCTCGAAACACGTGAGGCTGGTATTTCTGGCCCTACTCAGGCTGGGTGAGGTTAATGTGGGTAGCTGATATAATTCCCAGCGAATGGAGGGTGAAACCCCCGTCCTGACGTAATCAGGACGTTAACTCTTATCTTGGCAATATGTCCATATGGATACCATAAGTTTTTTTTTACTCTATTGGCCCAAAATTAATCCTAAAGCATTTTTTCTTCCACTGAACATTTAAAATTATTATTATTATTTTTTATGCTTTATTTAAAGTGGCAGGATGGAGCTCTTCTATCAAACCATCCAATTACCATCCTCTTTTAATTTTTCAAAAAATAAATTAAAAATTGAAATTCTCTGCCAAGATAAGGGTTAGAACCAAATCTAATCAACTGGTTACAATAGATCTAAATAGAGGTCCCGGTCAGTGTGATAACTTGTGCTTCGCTTGTGGAACTCCTACCATTCTACAATAATAATAATAATAATAATAAAGTACCTATCAACTATTATTTTGAACTTACAGGCTTACAGACCGATATATTTTTTTTTTAATTTACTAAAAAAATGTTTTAATCACTTTGATGATATCACAACTACTCAAACTCGCTTTACTAAATCTACGCTGAAACCGGGACTTGAACCACCGACCTCCAGGTTACAAGTCCACCGCCTTATCGATCAAGCTACAGACTGATATACACAAGTCCTATATGGTTTCAATAATATTCTCTATAGTTCTAGATCCAGAGATATTAGACTCAAAGTTTTCGAGGACTTTGAAAGTGGTTTGATGAGAGCTCACGTAGGCGGCCACTGCCTGTGACAAGCAAGATGGAGGTTATCTTGCTTGTCACAGACCAGTGGCGTAGGAAGAGAAATGACATTTATTTCTTCTGTACGTAGGCTGGGGGCCCTTGTCAATTATTAGCCTCCTTGTAAAGACAGTGGTAGAAGTGCTGAGTCATTCTTCCACTCTGTGGCTACCATCGTTCACGATGACGCCACCCTGTGATGACGAGGTAAATGGCAACACACATTGTAGGGGACATTAATAAAAATCGGCGACATTAATCAGGATATTTGTTTATATTTTATTTATTATTCAGTACTTAGTTTACACCTCTCTATTAGTTTAGCTTAGAAGAGCTTATCAAACTAATAGGTATTATTATTATCTGATCTGGTTGCAGGGTTTCACACTTCGACCTAATTATAGACCTGATTTGAGATATTTTTACCCTCCATTCGCTGGGAATTGTATCAGCTACCCACGTCAACCTCACCCAGCCTGGGTAGGGCCGGTGAGTCTAGTCTTGAAAATGTATCAGTTATCGCGACACACCACTGTCTGAGGCTGCTCATGTCAAGTCCAAGCTTAATTGACTTGTCAACGAATACCAAGATGGCATGTCTTGTCAAATTGGTTACTTCTCTGATCAACTGGTCAAGATAAAAAATTCTTGGAAAATAAAAATAAGAAACGAATAAAATTGTAGAAGAAGAAAAATTCAAGTCCAGTACAGAGAATATCTAACACAACAAATTTAACTAATAGTCCAGTAAAAACTTACATGAGAGCAGCAAACAAATCAGATGGTTCTGATGTGTATCGTATTTTTTTTGTTTACTTCAGAGGGTTTTTCAGAAACAGAAAATTTTGTTAGAAAATTCTAAAGTTAGAATCGAAAGTAGGTAAAACCTCAGGGCGTAATTAATAGACTAAATTGAGTCATGACTTAGCATTGGTTTTCCTCATATAAGACAATTTAGACAGTGCACAAAAACTAGACTGAGCTCTACAGAAGTTTTATGAAGACGTCTATTAATTTTGAAATTAATATTATCCAAAATCTGCGCTTATTTTAGGATTTCCCCTCATAACTTCCGATTAGAAGCCAAATCTACAGTTTTATTAGATTTGGATTTTTCTGGCTAAAAGTTTAAACTATATCTAAAACCCGAATTACTATACCTAAAAATATATTATTTTCAGGAAAGTAATAGGCGGTGCGTGGATCCGCTAGTGGCGGACTTTCAATCGCCATCCGCCAGTTGGCGGACTGGGCCTTAACTTTGAGATATCGAATATCGAAAAAAAAATTCTTATAAACCGACCCATTCCATCATGTCTTTGTAAATTTCACAAATCCCACAAGTTTCTGGAAATAGCTAATCTAAATTATTCTTACCATCCATCGGTAATACTTCTCATAGCATCATAGGCGTAGCCAGGATTTTGGCTAGGGGGGGGGGGGCAGCTAATGAGGAAAATCAATAATACCTAGTGAACAATCAATAATACCTAGTGTTGCATACTCACTGGAATTTTCAAGCCCCCCTGTACCCCCCTGGCTACCCCCATGCAAAGCATAAATAACTATCACAAAAACCGTAATATCCTCTTACAATCTTTTTCTGCAAGTCACTTCGACATTTTTAGTGTTAATTTCTACTGGACTATTATGAGAATTGGAAGAAAACATAACGAGAAGGATAAAAAACTTTACACAAGTTGATCATATTCATGCCTCGAGTCAGATGATGCCCATACAATTATCCGGCTGATCTCATGACCATTATCTGAAGGAAAAAAACTTGAAGTATCCAACAGAAACATGTTCATTAGATGAGAATATTTCTTCTGAATATGTTTCTTGTCATTTGCATGTAAATGTTTTCATTAGAGTCCACATGTATGTCTCCTTGACCAATCGGAAAGCTCCTTGGTAGCTGCCCATGGGAAGTTATTCAGTGCCATGAAGCATACATAAATTAAATATTATGTATATCTATTATCTGGTATTACTTGGTATATCTAAATTAGGAGTATCTATTATCTGGTAAGTTTAGTATTATGTATCTAAAGATATATACAGAGAGAGAGAGAGGAGAGAGAGAGAGAGAGAGAGAGAAGAGAGAGAGAGAGAGAGAGAGAGAGAGATTTGTATATTCCACACGTATTTACTTATATAATAATAATAATGATATAATACTCTGTAGTGGAAGATAATTAGCAGGCGAGGTTAATGCTCAAACATTTAATACCACCTAACACTCAGAGTCTTATTATTATGTGGTCACAATCTCACGATAAAAATTTGATGCACTGGGTGGAATTTCAACCAAGGGATCTCTACCCTATAACTTGATTACCAGACTAGTGCGTTAACCACTTGTCTACCAGTAAAATGTCCATACTATACTATACTATTAACAATCCAACCTGAAGAAATGAGTATTCAAGGAACCGGCCATATTTTCCTGAAGTAACATGCTCAATTTTTTTTTTTTTTAGAAGAAGAATAACCTAATAATGTTTTCCATAAGAACCACGGGTTTTTCCATTTAATATAGGTTTCCTTTTGTTATGCTTTATTAGGTAATACAAAGTACAATATATGTACAGTAAATACAATGAAATTATAAGGGCGGGGTTGTTGCCTGTGGCTTTCTCTTCCACCCTACACTTTCCTTCTTATACTCTGACGTTTATCCATGTTCCAATGATGGTATTTGCTATCGTAGGTAGGTATCTTTTTTTATTTGGGTTTAACATAGCATTCAACTACATGATCATATCATGACGGGGGTGTTACCCTCCATTCGCAGGAAACTCACAAACCTGCTACCCACTTTGACCTCACCCAGACTGGGTTAGGCCGGAATATGCCAGCATCACGAAGTCTTCACCTAATCTTCGGCTCGTAGAAATGGCTCGTGGTAAAAATATGATCTTTGGGAAAAATTGATGTGGAGTGACTAGAGGTTAATGTGCCGCACGACACTAGAAGAACTTCAAGGTCTGAATACTATTAATACTGAATAATACTGAAAAAGCTATGCCTATTCAGTGAATAGGAATAGCTTTTTCAGCCTTCACAGCCATGGTCTGATTTAAATTAAGTTCGGCAATGAAGTACCAAATACGGCTAGTATTTTATAAGAATTAATTCCTGGAGGTGGGTGGTGGATAACCAGGATAACATACTCCAGGTATGCATAAGAAGAGCTAGGAGAAGATGGAGGAGTGGAGAGTCGTTGTTGGGGTATGAAGATAGAATTGATCATTGGAAAAGAGATTAGTGACTGTGAAGGAAATATTTCAATTGAACGTTTTAAATAAAATCTTATTGTCCCGTTGGTTCAAATTTTCATTATATAGTCCATGCATGTTCTCGTCCTTAACAATTTTAACAGCTGAGATGAAGCAAGGAGATGAAGACCCTTTTTTAAAACTGTTGGTGATGGCTTGGTTCGTCTCACTGGCAATAGGGCCGCCAAGGCTAATCTCTTTCAGAGGATTTCTTTGGCGATCCTGATCCAACGAGGTAATGCTACCTGCATGTTAGGTACATTGCCTCATGCATGTGGGATGGATCAAGTCTATTAGCTGCGATTTAAATATGAATTGCCTTGTAAATAAAAATAAAATATATTATTTGGAGTCACCATTCTTTTAACAGCTCTGATTCCTCTGTTGGACATCCCTGATCCCTTCAACCAGTTATAACATGGCGACCTGGTTTCCATCACTAGCCACTCCTGGGTTCAGCACCCCTTGGGGACAGAAAAAATCCTTAGGTATTCTAGAGTCATAAAATGAAATATCGTAATATTCCGAAAAAACTAGTCAAAAAGTGGATTGATCATTGACACAAACAAGACGTTTGTTCCTGCGGGAATCGCACATAGTGGCTCCAAATTTGGCTATGATAACTTTTTGTTGTGAAATCTCAGTTTTAATTTTTAGGTAATTAATTTTTAAAAGATTTATAAAGGTAGATGTGCCCGGGAACCGCTTTCGCATTACTTCAGGGGACTTTACTTTTACAACTATGCCATTCTGGAAACGGAAAAACTCGGTCTGAATTTTCTGCTCCGGCCGGGATTCGAATAAATAAGGCGATATTATTATTATATTTGTTTGAATCACAATCGTAATCACACATTACACAATATTACTCGAACTAGCCCTAGTAAAAATGTTTGGTTTCCGTAAGACTCGAACCACCGACTACCACTCGAAACTACTAAGATCGGATGAAGAGATAGATGTATTTGTATACAGCATGCATGATATATCCTTGGTTTAGTAAGTATATGTACCAATGTTAAAGGTATAAAATCTTCTCTTTATTCAGCTTTAACTGACTATGTTGCCGGAAATATATGTAGTACCTATATGTTTATCGCAAACTTAAAACAAAATGTAGTACTAAATACCATAAAAGGCTTGGATGATACACCATTTTGGCATTCAAGGACTCAGAATACTCAGATTCTATAAGACTTCCTGTATGGATACCTGAATATTATAAAGCTCAACCTAGCTGTTACAAGTGTTACATCTCAACACCTAATATCAAAGAGTTGGTCATTGATGTCACTGTGATATGTGCGCATAGAAATCACACTAAAATTTGACATGAAAGGAGCCCAGATATTTGATCGGGGCGTTCATAATATAATCTGGGATAGTATAATAGCTGTTATTAAAGAAAATAAGAGCTAGTTATTATGGCCTATTCTATAATAAAAATAAATACCTACTAATAAATGTGTTTCTTTGTGTTACTGAGTCACAATTTTAGTGGGTAGCGCAGAATTTTAGGACTTTACCGTATCTTTGTTATCCTAATATCTTATTCGTCCCTATATAATTCCGTCACTGCTCACATTAAAGCAGCTACTCATTTTTCCTCACAAGGTATTAGTGGACCCCGAACACCCAAGTACAGAGCAGAAAAAATCCTGCCACGCCGGGGATCGAACCCAGGTCACCGTGCGTGCAGTGCCTAGCGCGCTAAGTCACTCGACCACGGTGACTAGTTGACACAATATTAGTATAGTTGGTTTAATAGATAGCTCAGAAAGACGAGATGAATCTCCAAGCTCCATACACCTCTATTTCTGCATTCGGTTATTCCACAGTTGCGGGTTCAAACCCGGGCGATTGCCATCCATAATATATGAAACAGAAACCTCGAAGTCACAGCTCAGGGTCCGGGTAAGTGTTATAATCTAAAATGTTAAATTAATAAATAGAAAAATTCAGACTGACAGCAAGGCTCATTAGATTTTTTTTTTTTTTTTAATGGATATTTATTTAAAGAGAGGTCTGTAAAATTCAGAGTCCTTGCCGCTGATAAAAATATTTAATTTACAAGTAAAAGAGAACGTTTTGAGAGGCATGCAGGTCAAAACTGATAAAAAGTTCATAAACTTTAACTTACATGCATGTTCATTGGCTGTCTGACAATATAATAAGTTATGTGTCAGTGAGCTATCAGTCATTTCAACTTGGAACTTGATAACTCATACACCCAAATGACCATGAGATTCCGCTCAGTAATGAATTGATAGTAATTTATATTTCACATATATGATACCGTGTTAGATAAACAAGTTTATAGGCGGGATATGCTATCAGTTGGATAGTTTCCGTAGAGCCACCTCCCGAAACCGCACCACAGTGAGTGAGCAAGTGGACGAACTCATAAAATAAAGTCTTCAAATAAAAATGTAAATAATAAACTCTCCGCCATTTTGTGTTAATATCTAAAAATGAATACAATTTAATGTTTTCTCTTTTCTCTAAATACATAAGTTTAGTTATACATGAGGACACACGGGGATTAAGAAACACTTATTGACTTATCTTGTGCAGATCATAACTTACGGTGTTGCAAGTTATTCAATTTAAAAATAAGCATTTGACATTGTGTAACCAAAAATTTTCTACACTCGGTCGAGAATCCTCTTTTCTTTGTGCATTTGTACAAACCCGGGCCGGTGCTGTTTAATGGAAGAAAAGTTTTTATGTGTAAAACACAAGGCCTTAGTGAGTATAGTTTTTAGATGCTTCGCTTTTTATGTGCTTGGATAGTATAAAATATATTTTTATGAGACGGATGGCACCCTTCAATGTCAGAAATGGTTGGTTTGAATTTAAAAATATACATTACTTTCTTCTCGTCCAGCAGCGACAATACCTATCTCATCGCCGTGTAGTGAAAAGTGAGTTCGATTTTTTTTTTGAAAGGTTTCTTTTTAGTAACCTACAAACCCACTAATTATCCGCCCTCTCGTTGAATCGTAGCGCGCTATTTTTTATAACATTTCCGTGTAAAAATAAAATATACCTTCAATTTAAATCCGCAAATACCTGTCGAATCTTTCAAATCGCGTTCGAAAAAAATCACTGGTTTAGTTTTTCATAATCAAAAATTAAAATAAATTATTTTTAATATTTTTTCGATTAATTAAATTGATCACATGTGTTCATCGTATTTTCTGCCCAGTGTTTGTGTGTTCATTTTCATTTCTGCCAGGTCTGTTCACAATGGTCTTACGTCAGCATTTACCTTCACATCTCTGGCATACATTGGGAGTTGCCTCCACATGGTCGCTCAGATAATAAGGTAAGATATTTTTCTCATTTTTGTTCCAAGATCCAAGATGGCGGGGACCAATTTGAACATAAATTATCGGGCTGAAACTTGCCTGCATGTATTTTATTTGTATTTCTCTCGTGATTCTACGTATAATTTACTTGCTCTTGCCATAGGTAAGAGATTTTATATAATCTTGTATTTATATAAATAGTGTTTTTGTAAAATGTAAAATAATTATTATTTATGTACACCTGTATCGCTGTTGGAGTTTGAACTTGTGCCAACCTGCTGTGTTGGCACTATGATTAAAAAAAAACAGGATATCGGCGCGAACGACCTGCCCCAGCAGAGTTAAAGCTCCCAAAAGGAAAAAAACCCAGCATGCAAACAATTTGCCTGTATCCTTTTACAATGTTACATGGATTTGCCTATTTATATTGTATTACTAAGTTTGTATTTATAATTTTGATTACTACCTACTTTACTTTCCGTGTTCATGCTGATGGTTGTGTCATGGTGGTGGAAGTATTAATGGGGGTATTAACCCCTGTGGACGCTTAGAAGCAATTTTCTGGGCTCCTTATTCCGTGTCCTGTGTGCATGTGTGTGTCTCAATATTCATGTATATTGTATATTTCTTAAATTTTGTAATTCAATCAGGAACCTTCAATTTTGATGTTGTCTGCTTTGATTTTGATTATTAAAGGTATAGCAGTGCCTCTGCAATAGCTTTACCAATATTGTTCTTCGTTCTAATAAACTACACAGATTTTACATGAATTTCATTTTGATAAAAAAAAAGTAGGTGATTTCCCAAGTACATAATATTGTATCTACTTAAAATTAATTTTTATAATTCTATTATAATTGGATTTATGTGTGACGGATGGCATTTATAAAAAGCACGTCGAAAGGAGTCTTATTATCTGATAGTAATCAGAAGTTATGTCTTACTTCTTCTGATTTATGGCAATCATTCAAAAATGGACGATAGTCGAATCTGGAAATAAGAGAAGAGAAACCTCTCGATGAAAGGGAACTGGATTTATGAGTACAATTTCCAGGTCCAATTTACCTATCTTCAAGGAAAATTAACCTCTTTATAAGAGAAACCTAGATACTCGTATTAGGAGAACAATTTCCTGGTCCAATTTACATCTCTACAAGGGAAAGTGACCTCTTTATTAAAGAGAAACCTGGATATAAGAGAACAATTTTCAGGTCCAATTTACCTCTCTGCAAGGAAAAGTAACGTCTTTATGAGAGAAACCTTTATATAAGAGATAAAAATGTCTAAAAATGATAAATAAAAATGAAAATCTTGTTTGAAAATACTTATCAGTCAGCTGATAAAATCTAAGGGTCAGCTTAGATCCTTAGATTTCCTAATCCTGTTTACGGCCCCAAGTCTTGAATTATATTCACAAGATTGAAGGCACAATATTATTATATTAATTCAACACTTTATTAGATATAAATGGACATATGTACAGTACAAAAAATTATTATAACAATGAAAAAATATATACAATACAAAGGAAAAAATAATAGAAAAATATATAAAAAAAACACTGCCAATTATGGACACAATACTTCCTCGGGATTGCTTCACATTGTAAACACGTACCAATTTTGAGATTTTATAGAAAATTACTTATATCTCCAAAACTGCTCAACCGATTTTCTTAAAATTTGTTTTATATGGTAGAATATCGTTTTTTCTACATTCTAAATTCCACAAAAAATTCTGTATCGGCAAGTCGTGGGCCTTATTTTTTTACTTTTTTGTCCAAAATTTCGGATTTTCTTAAATATCAGAGTCAAATTATAATTAATTAAAAATAATTATAAATAACCTATGTACAACACTAAAATGCATACTTATACAAAATTTCATCGAAATTGGGTGTACTGTTCACGAGATATAAGGGTTTAAGTAAAAAGTTAGTGATCAGGCGCATGGTCTCTTTTACCCAGAACCGCTAGTACGAATTCGATGAATTTAAAATGGGACCATCTACAGAACGTATCCTATATATGTGTGCAAAATTTCATCAAAATCCGTTGAGTAGTTTCTGAGATTTGCGCGTTACAAGGAATATATTTAACAGACCGACGGATCGACGGACCGACAGACCGACAGACGGACACAAAACCAAATTTACTCAGTAGGTTATGAAACGTCCAGAAATATGAAAAAAATTGAAATCGGAGCAAAAAAATATTTTTTTTTACAAAAACGAACACAAAACTTCCGATTTCTAATATTAGAAATTTCTCCGAAGTAACATATTATGTCCTAACTAAAGGGCGGGGTTATTGCCTATGGCAATCTCTTCCACCCAACCCCATGTCTTAGTGGACATTATCCTTAACTTTCACCTTGACAACAACTGTAAAGGTTTCACCTTGACAACTTTCACCTTGAAAACAACTCTAAGCCAGGCTTTCTAGCTCTAATTATAACTCTGTGGTGTAACGAAGCTTTAGCCAGCCTTGGTGGTGGAAAATCTTGATTGAAAAGACCTATCGGTCAGCTGATAAAACCTAAGAGTCGGCTTGGATTTACTAATCCTGTTTCATAATACGGCCCTAAGTCTTGAGTTCTATTCACAAGATTGAAGTTGCAATATTCGATCGAGTTCACCTTGCTAAAATCTAAAATTATCCCTAAAATTATGTTACCTTCTTGGGACTCGAACCTTGAACTACCGACCTCCAGGTTAGAAGTCCGACCTATTATTAAGCAATGGTCGGTTCATTTTTGGCTCTTCAATGAAAAAATAATTTAACTTTCTATGTTCCGGAATAATAAATAATAATAAATGTGTTTCTTTGTGTTTTTATATCAGAAAAAATCCTGCCCCACTGGGGATCGAACCCAAGTCACCGTGCGTGCAATGCCTAGCGCGCTAATGACTTCTATGTTCCGAAATAACTTACTCTTTTTTCCTCAGAATACCCACCTATAAATAAAAGTGTAATATTATGTTGGTTAGTATTAAGCATGTAAATTTATTCGTTTATATTAGTTTTAATATTTCCTGAAAATTCCTGACATTTTCATGTTTCCTCCCTTTGAAAATACAATACTTTTTCCATAGTCTACCTACACTTATCTAGCTATGTATTGAATGACTCATATGTTAAGTATACCTATGTTCTAGTGAGTTCACGCTCACATAAAATTAAGTAATGGCGGAAATAAAATAAAAACAACTGCCTGTTTTCCCTTAAAAATGTCCACTGCTGTGAAACAAACGGCCCATTTTCCTGGAAATAAATGTCCATTGCCTCAAAAACAAATGTCCATTATCCCGAAGCTCCCCTCTGGTTGTGCTGTTCTGGTGTTAAGTGAAAAGAGTGGGTGTGTAATTTACGAGACATCGCGTCGACAGATAGGATGGCATTGCAAGTTGTCAATTAGGATGGGTGCCCCAACAGGCGGCCTGTTTTTTCCTACATGTTAGGAGGATCAGCTGCTACAAGGAAATTATTTTCTCAAGATGGGATTCAATTGTTTAACACGTTTCCTGGGACATAAGGTTACATAATGTTTTACTGGTAGACAACTTTATTTTACCAATTGTTGAAAAAAAAAAAAACAAAATAAAAAAAAAACTGGTAGACAAGTGGTTAACGCGCTAGTCGGGTAATCAAGTTAGCATGCAGAGGGATCTATTAATTCCACTCCCACCCAGACACCCAGTGCATGAATCTTTCCTCATTAATTTGAGTTTGTGACCACATAATAATTAGACTCTGAGGGTTAGGTGTTAGAAAATTGTTTGAGCATTAACCTCGCCTGGTGGTTCGCATCCACCAAAAAGTATTAATATTATTTTATTCTAGTAGTTACTTCGGCCTAGCACTATAGCATGCTCGGTTTTTACTACAGGTGACTCGGGGTTCGAATTCGGAAGGGGTTGGAATTTTTTCGGCTGTGTACTTTTCGACTTTTGATGTCGGGGCTTACCCTAATAGCCTCGTGAGGACAATAGGGCTAGTAGAGTGGGAAACGACGAGTAGTGGCATTACGAGATTAATATTTTATGATGGTTGGTTGGAAATATATCATGTATTAGCATTAGTTCTCTTAATGTCGACGCTACCCACTAAAAATTGTGACAAAATAACACAAATTACCAAATCTACGCAGAAACCGGGATTTGAACGACCGACCTCCAGGTTACAAGTCCACCGCCTTATCGATCAAGCTACTGAGGTCGGTACCAGCTCTTATTCTGTAGTATTGGATACATTTTGACAAAACTTCTCAAGTCTCTCTCGAAATGACTTCTATGTCTCCAGCAGTGAGCATGCAGGCGTATTAGTCGCGAAGTACGGGCAAACAGCTAGTTCAATATAAAAAAAAACATACATTGAGAAGATTCAGATCCCAAAACTCTCCAGAAACTGGTTCTCAGTTTTTTTTCTCCACATCTTCTTGGCCAATAAAAAACCATTTCCACTTTAAACCAAATACTTCTCTGCTAGCGTTGACCTGAGCTGTCAAGTCGCTTGGCTGTAGCATGACTGTTTCAGGTTTGTAGTATATATAGCTGATTATAGCTACTCAGTACTCATGTATGCTGTAGCAAAGTTGTAGTTAATGTTTCATGTGTGCTGTAGCGTGCTGGTCACATGTGTCTATGCTATCATTCAGGTTTGTGTTAAAGAAACTCCGTGTCTGTGAGATGGAGGCACTGATACTTATGTATATCACGGTGGTAAGAGGATTTTTTAAAATGGGGTTTAATGTCGATTTCACGGCCGGGGTGTTACTTTCCATTCTCAGGAAACTCACAAACCTGATATCCACATTAAACTCACCCAGCCTGGGTTGGGCCGGAATGGCTCCATCACGAAGTCTTCACCTCACTGGACGTTGCTTAACTTCGGTGACCCTACGAGAACCGGTGCTTTTAACGCACCATCGACGCGCGACCCTGGCTTGTGAGAGGATTAAATGATATTTAATTATCTCCCCACCGTGATACCTGATTATTTGGAAGCCCAGATACAAGCTCTAGGCTCGTTTTATGTCCATTTATTCCAATTGGTTTTAACGTCCATTTGCTGGGAATCGTACAAGCTATACCCACATTAACCTCACCCGTGGGGCCGGAAATGCCAGATTCAACATTTTCGGAGGAAACAGAATTTTCTGTGTGGAAAGTCTGCTCTAACCGGGAATCAAACTCAGGATATCTGGACTACGGGCAGTAGTCACAACCGTTTCTATGATACATTTTTTTTTTAAAAGATTAAATAGCAGGTTTGTGAGTTTCCTGCGAATGGAGGGTAAAACCCCCGTCGTGATATGACCATGGCAGTTGAAAGCGACGTTAAACCCCACTTAAAAAAAAAAAAATGTTTCTCAGCTTTCTTTATTTCGTATTAGTCATGAAACAGCAGCTACTGTAGACGCTTGTGGTCTGTTTTTATGCTACGATGCTGTAACATTGCTGTAACATGCTATGGGATGCACTGTTATATAAACATAAAGTTGTACTGAATGTAGTTTACATAAATATCAGAACATACCTGAACATCAATACCAGTATAAAAAAATTATGTGATAAATTTCAGCTTTGTCCAGCCCAAAACATTCTGACTCTAAGTTTTACATTGTAGTCCTAAGCATGTATACCTAATTGATGGTCAGTGTGGGTAGCTCCCCCGAGTTCATGTCGCAGATCCAGTGATTGGTTCTATACCAGTTAATTGATTTTAATTTGTTCTATTATTGGAGAGCAGAGAAAAAGACCTTAATTGAATTTAGGAAAATAACACCATAATATTATATCTTTAACATTGTCTTTCTTTCAATTTCTTCTTCTCCCTCCCACTTTATGTATATGTATTAGATCTCTCTCTATTTTTCCACATCTCTTTCGAATTTCAAACAGTGGTCTTTTCTTTTTGTACCAATGTCTTTAACATTGTCTCTATTTCTTTTTCTTCTTCTCTTTCCCACTTTATTTTTCTCAATTTCTGCTTCCAATTTCCAACTTCTTCTTTATGTCTATAACTTTTTCACCTCCCTTTTTTCTAATAGTTCTTTATTTCTATCTCTCGTTTTATCTTCCATATCCTTTTTCTTTTCCATCCTTTCAAGATAGACAGATATGTATATTGTATAATTGACAAGAGCCTCGATGACAGAAACAAGACTGCAGACCAGACGAAAGCTCATCCTTTTCCATTTCTGTTTTCCAAAAAGAAGGATTTTCCTTCTGCGCTGTCTTCTTTTTCTTTCTTTTTCCATGGAAATGAAGCAAGGAAAAAAAAAACAGAAGAATTTTTCAAAAACAAGAGAAAAGAAAGAGGGAGAAAAAAAATGATATAAAATATCTAAGAGCTTGATCTCCTATGAGAAAGCAGCATTTTTCCCCCCACCCCTTTTTTCTTGAATTTTACGACTTTTCAGTAAGAACAGCAGGAAAGAGACTAAGAAAGATACATATAGATATTATATACTTATACTTACATGTTATTTACATCTATGGTATACAGCAGTAAGTTATGTTGCCTATATGTTTTTGTATTGTACTTGGATAGATAAATTTCAGGGTCGTTTTTGGGTTTTTCAGCTTATCTGATTGATCTTATTTCTTATCCTATATGTATGAAAAAAAAAAAAAAAATATCGCCTTATTTATACTGTCCGATTACGATGACCCATTAAGACTAATGAGTCCTAATATTATTCCAGCAGTAAGCCCAAGATGTATTATAATGTGGTGAAAATACCATATGGGAGGGTAACTTGCATGACTCGGCTAGGTTTTGAATCCGCGACCCCTGGATTACCAGTCAGATGCATTGACCACTGAGCTACCGGGACAGACAAATATTTCTAACATCTACTACCAGCTAAAAGTCTGGTTATTTTTAACTGGTTCTTTTTAATCCTTCAACTGACCTAAAAAAGCTCAAGTCTACAGGTATACTTAAATGCATCCATATTTTATTGCAAAAAAAATTGACCATTCTTATCAGCAAATCTGCATCAAAATCAGCCTGATAAATTAACCCCCTTCGAGAAAAAAATCTCCTTCAGAGATATTTACTTGAGTCAGCCCTGAAATCATCTGAGGAGTCTAGGCAGCGTGTTTTATTAAAAATCTCCCCTGCCTCCACTCTGCTGATCAAGCCGAGAGAAAATCTCCAATGCTGACGTGCTATCAGCAATCTTCTTTTCCTCGCTGATTGCTTTAGACAGCGCAAGTCTGCGAGCTTTCCTTTTATTGAATTTTTCCTTTGTTCTTCCCATTTCTTCTATTTTTTTTTTTTGACGTTTCTGTGATTTTTTGTAAAGTTATCAGTAGTTAGATTTATTTTTGAATGTGATTCTGATATAAGAATAACAATGAGATGATTTAGCTTTTTTTGGTGGAATCTTTCAAAGGACATTCAACTTCTTCATGTAATGATACCTAGTACTTTTAATGCAATCAAGATGAATACCTATGTAATGTATGTTACATGAATTTAAACAATGAATGAATTTAAACAGAAAAGTTGCATTTGAACAGAAAGTTGCTTATTTTTTTCTTCTTATTTTTAGAAAACCCAACATTAAAGTAGTTCGATAATAATGAAATTAAATCTTTTTATGTTTTAGGATAAGCTAATGGATAAACACTATAAACAGAGTAAAAATTAATATACTTTTATTCAATTTCATAATAAGGGGAAACAATATCATTTATTATTTTTTCACCCCTAGCAAAAGTTTCCCTAAAAGTAATATTTCTAAAACAAAAGTTTTTAGAGATGAACCCCTCATTTTTGTACTATGGCATATTTTTATCAGATAGTTTCCAATAATTTTCTCTGCTTTTAGTGCTGTCTTATGAATTTTTTTTATTTATGGAATGAAAACTTTCAATGGACATGAAATGAGACTAGATATTGGATCTGGGCGTCCATATAATCCTCTCACCACTGTGATAAAGCTATATCTGTGCCTATCTTATTATACACATTCGATTAATTTTTACTTTCCTTATCCTATAATAAGGAAAGTATTGTATTCGTCGAAAATTTGACCTACCCAGTTTTTCACATTTCTGGACGAATCATAGCCTCAGGATACCAAAAAAGTTGTTTTCAGCCATTGGTCCGTGCGTCTGTCTGTCTGTCTGTCTGTCTGTCCGTCTGTCTGTCTGTCTGTCTGTGAACAGGATATCTCAAGAACGGTAAGAGCTAGAGACTTGAAATTTGGTATGCAAATCAATTTTATACACCAGACGAACCACGAAACTTTTGGTTGAAATCGGCCGCAAAATGCGGCCGCAGGGCCGCAAATATTGGCCGCAAGCGCCGCTTCTATGAATTGGTTAAAGATACAAAAAAAGTTACAGAACAACATTTTCTTAGATTAAAATAATAATAGGGGTCTCTTCTTATCATTTTTTTGATATCTTGAACTTTTTGTACCTCGGCCCCAATTTACCGGTATTTTGGGGGGGACCCGCTCAGACTAACTTTTTTATTATTCATCCTAGATGGGGATTGTGACATATCAAATCCAATGATTTTGAGGTGCTGATTACGAATTTGGCTTTGATTTTTAGCTCACTGTTACCTTTGAGTCACCAGTGGCATTTGGTCCTGTTCTCATTCCTAATATGATAAGGAAAGTCGTGTGATGTTTACACCAGATTTTTTATTTACAGTAAGATTATATACATACAAGGAATATTTACAATTACAGAAACAAAATTTGATTAAGGGTGGTGCTAATGCCAACTCACGGACATGGAATTCTTATCATTATTAGCGAGACTATAGGAATAGTTACTCTGAGAAAGCAGTTTTATTAAACGTCTCCTAACATTGTTGTTTCAACAATAAGGAATACTGTACAAATTTAGCCATGAAACAGGAGCTACTGTAGACGCTTGTGGTCTGTGTTGTAGCCTACCCATCCCGTAGTATGACTCCGCTCTGATGGGCAAGAAGTGACACAATACTTCCCAATTAGGTGCTGGGTCAACACGAGCGCACCGGAAGGTATCCCTTACAAACAATTGTAACCAAATTACGAATACAAATTTTTGTCGGTACCTTCCGCATGGCAAGCGAGTGCTTAACCACTGAGCTAATCGCACGCTCATTTATTTTATAAATCCTATTCAGTTTTGTTGTCAATAAATGACTTGAACTTATTCGATACAAATACACTTAATTCAGAACCCCTTCTCCTGAAATATTACGCACCCCGCGAACAAGTTTCATTTGCATAATCTTCTTCTTGTACTCTGTCTTGTTCAATTTCATGGTTGAGGTTGGTTGGTTTTGGCACATTTTTCTCGGCTGGATGCCCTTCCTAACGCCAACGATTCTAATTGATCTAACGTCCTGGAGTAGGACGGGGGTTTTACCCTCCATTTGCTAGGAATTGTACCAGCAAATGGAGGGTAAAACCCTCTGTACCACAATTAACGTACAATTGTACCACATTAACCTCACCCAGCCTGGGTATGGCCGGAAATTTGCATAATATTTGGTAAGATATACATAGTTGTAGTATTAATACATAATATATGAATATTAAAATTAATTTTAAAACAAGTATTGATTGGAAATACCTATTACACATAGCACTAGCATCTGAACTACACAACAAAGAAGTTATACTTGTATACAGTGTACACACTTTTTTCAATCTTCGGTTCCCTGAGCTCCAGGAATACTTATAGATATTCTTCTTTTAAATGATTATGTGGTACATGGTACATTATTTTGTAGTTTTACAAGCGAGATTCCATTAGGAGAACACTGAAGTACCCTGCATACGATATCTGTTTCCTGAAGCATGTCTTCTGTAGCATTACTTTATAAGCACGGTAGCTTCTAGGAGGCGTTTTCCCGCGAAACGACCGTTTTGTTTGATAATCACTGAGATTCCACAAATTGTCCTTTGTTCTTTCGGTTGAAATAGTTTTGAGATTTGCTTCAGTTTGGAATTCCAAATGTTGCCACAGAGTCAACTCAAACTATTGCTACCATTATAGTCGAACCTAGATATAAGAGAACTTAAGGGACCGGAATTTTTTCTCTTATAACCAGGTTTCTCTTATAAAGAGGTTATTTTCTCTTATGGAGAGGTAATTGGAGCTGGATATTGTTCTCTTATATCCAGGTTTATCTTATATAGAGGTTATTTTCCCTTAAAGAGGGGTGATTGGAGCTGGAAAACATGCTTTTATTTCTCTTATATTCAGGTTCGACTGAATTAGTTTTTCTGTTTCCAGAGATTTTTGCACATTGTCATTCCAAAATTTCCAGTGTTCTTGCTCTGCAGTTCATTCCAAAAAGAGTTATTCAATCAGTTCAACAATCTACTGTTTGGTCTATCCCCACTAAGAAATCATTTAACTTGGTAGTAAAGATCTTCCCTATCCAAATCTTGAAGTTCTACCATCGGTTCAGGCATCTTTAATACCATCAGATAGATTCCATGGAATTAAGTAACTGCGGCATCTGATTGTAATCAAATAATAAAGTAAAGAATAATGAGATTTTCCTTCTACTTTCTTAAGTTCCTTAATCCAGCTTATTCCTTAATCCTTCCTTATTCTTATTAAGTACTGCCTCTCCTTATACTTCCTTGATTTCCTTCTCTACAATTTCCTAATTTCCCCCTCTCTTCTCAGTTGGCCCTTTCCACTTTATTCTCCGATCCCTGATAATAGTTTCTTAGCTCCCTCCTTTTTTTCGGGGCGACTTTTTATTGATATTATTTTTCACCCTTTCCCGGGGCTTCGTCTTTTGATTTTCTCTTCCTCAGAGTTTTCATCAATCTCTCCATCACTTCTCTCGTTTTCCTTCTCGCCCGTTTTTTTTTTACTACCTTATTCCTTTTGCTTCGGGTGTTTTTATGCTTTTTTTATGTACGTATGACTGACATCTATCCGTCTATATATTTTTCAAGGTACATAAAATTTCTTCTCTGTTTGTTACGTGTACTCAACATCTCATTCGTACACATCACATTCTGCCCTTTTTTTCGACGCTGTTGAGTGGAGCGGGGATTTGAGTTTTTTCCTTTTTTTGTTTATTTTCAGTTGATAAATCTTTTAAGCGGGACACGGACGGATTTTCTTTTTCGGTTGAAGAATTTTCTTTGAGATTTCTAGAATTTTTTCATTAATTTTGAGATCTTTGCAAGATAAAACGTGTTGTCGTTTTGTTTGCGTACAATTTTCGTTTATTTTTTTTCCGTAATGCGTGTTTGTTTAATATCTCCGCGATTTCTGATGTTCTAGCGTTGTTCCGTTTCCGTTACTTTGTGTCATGGCTGCTGTTGTTGTTGCTGACATAGTATTCATTTTTGTTGTTGTTATGTATTCTGGAGTGCATCAGCTGATCATGCCACGTCTCTGTTACCATGAGGTATGTTGCACTTGCACTTTGTATTACTTATTATTGTTATATGTTCATGTTCTTTTCCAGCTTTGAGATTTTAATACTAGCATTAGCTATTATAATGAGCTATTATTGTAACCGTGCACTGGAAGTCAGGTGGTTAACGCGCTAGTCTGGTAATCCAGGTAGCGTAGGGATTTCGAATTCGACCCAGTGCATGAATTTTTCCTCATTAATTTGAGTTTGTGACCACATAATAATAAGACTCTGAGGGTTAGGTGGTAGAAAATGTTTTGAGCATTACCTTCGCCGGGTGGTTACCTTCCACTAAAGAGTGTTATTATTATTGTATGTTTTCTTTTGATTATTTCTTTAATTTTTTTGCATTTTCATTTCAGGTTAGGTGGTAGAAAATGTTTTGAGCATTAACTTCGCCTGGTGGTTATCTTCTACTAAAGAGTGTTTATTATTATTGTATGTTTTCTTTTGATTATATTTTTTTATTTTTTTTTTTTAATTTCAATTCAGCTCCTTTAAATTGTTAGATAAAACAGGTATAATTTGCATGTTAGCTCTTGATTGATCATGTAAGGAAAATTAATTTTAAATAAATAATTATTTATTACTGATAGAAATTAGTAAAGTCAGTAGTTAGATGCTAGTTGAACGTAAATATACGTATTGATTAAATTTATAAGCTTGTTTTGAAACGTGTGTTCATATTCTACAATTACCTAGAATCATCCTGCTGTTTTGTTGAACATCTGATTCTGTTGAAGGCTGAATACATAGTAAATATACAGGGTGAGCATAAAGTCTCACCCCACCCCCCGTATCTCCAGAATGGCTGAAAATACAAGAAAACGCAAAAACCCGTATTCCTTAATTTTTAGGGGGATTAATTTTCAGCCAAAAAAAATTTGCCTACACGGCCCCAGTCAGGCTGGGCATGGACCAACTTTAAAATCTTAAACAGAATGGTATGTCTTGTGGCATATTGTTTTAAAGGTCTTATAGAGAGAATTTCATTACAATAAATTTCAGTGAGCTACAACTTACCGTTCTCGAGATACAGGGTCGAACGTCCTGCGTAATATCCATATATTTTGACCTATAACTCGTTAACCGTAAATTATGGAGAAAATTTTTATTGTTAATAATAACTCCTTACAAGCCCTGTCGAAAAAGGTATAACTCGACATACTCTATTGATATTAGTACCTGGTCGGTTTCGTCAGCCAGCGGGATGAACAGTCCGAAAATTTTTAACGAAAAAACAAATCAAGTTTTAACTTGTTAGAAAGTTCTTGCGATAAGGAGTCATTATCAAAAAAATATTTTAAAAATTCACTGAAAAAACGCTTGCATACGAGTCTGCAACCATTTCGACATTTTCATCTTTACTATTCAAGGTCCAAAACCCAACTGACCAAATTTCGTATTGTGCGCATGACACATACACACACACTTTCCCTCTTCTCTTAGGGTTGCAATATCGAAACGAAAATATCGATATTAGGTATATCGATAATATCGAAACCATAATATCGATATCCGATATTAGAAGACTTCTCTCCCTTTACAATTCGATATTTCGTTACATAATATCGTTACTTAATATCGTTACATAATATCGTTACATAATTTCGTTACATAATTTCGTCACATAATTTTGGTTATGTGCCAGAGCAAAGACATGAAAATGTCAAAAAAATATTTTTCTGGAATTTACGGTCAACGAGTTATAGGTCAAAATATATGGATATTACGCAGGACGTCCGACCCTGTATCTCGAGAACGGTAAGTTGTAGCTCACTGAAATTTGTTGTAATGAAATTCTCTCTATGAGACCTTTAAAACAATATGCCACAAGACATACCATTCTATTTAAGATTTTAAAGTTGGTCCATGCCCAGCCTGACTGGGGCCGTGTAGGCAAAATTTTTTGGCTGAAAATTAATCCCCCTAAAAATTAAGGAATAAGGGTTTTTGCGTTTTCTTGTATTTTCAGCCATTCACGAGATACGGGGGGTGGGGTGAGACTTTATGCTCACCCTGTATAAACTTATCCTGTAGTTTTATTTATAAATGCATTGGAAGTACATAGAATTAGATACCCCGCTTATTCGTTCTAAGATACACTAATGGAGTCATAAAATACCTGGAAATACACGTTGCTCAAGGTCCTGAATTCTATTAATTTTACTTCTTAGGTATGTATGTATCTTTGGTATAACTGACCTCAGTAGGTTGATGTTTAAAGTAGCCAACTCGTGAACTGGCAGTCGGTGGTTCGAGAACCTAGCATGGTGGATTTTTTGAAGACTGGTTTCAGTGTAGATGCGGGCAGACACAAGCATGGACTTCTGATAGAGTGGAGGGTGACTGATCATGTGGAGAGGATAAGATTCCCAACTTTCTCTTTGCTTCAGAAAACCTTATCTAATCTCTTGATAATAAATTGAAACCTTGTTTTGGCGTTGAACAGTAGAACTCAAAATATTTACACTAAGAAATTTACATAAGAATTGATGGAATCAAACCCCGGACCTTCACCACATTCGGTTTGAAGTAAAGGGTTGGTTTTCTAAATCATTAGTAAACAAAACAAATCATTGTGAATCTATATTGTAGGTTTTATGATTCAATTTCTTTTAAATATTTTGGTGGATGTGCCTGAACAACCGAATCTGGTTTTTTGTGGAGAAAGTGAGCGAGTGAGTGAGTGAGAGAAAGAGAGAGAAATTTGACTCTAAAGAGATTCGAACCTACATTACGGACCCCGAGAAAGAAAATCACATAAAATTTCTTCAATTCTTTGAAAGGTAAAATAATAATAATGTACCTAATATCAATATTATCACAGGACATGGCAGGAGCCCAGAAAGTTGCTTCTGGGCGTCCAGTGGGGTTGAAACCCCCATTTATCCTTCCACCACCATGACACAACGATAATGGACACGGAAAAAAATCAATATTATGAAAGTTACATGCTGAACTATGTTGCTAAAGTATCTGCTTCCCCCTTTAACCCCACTCATAAAGTGCTGTTCAATCAAAACTTGGTTGGGTTCAATTTCTCTAAAAATAAACCTAAGCCTATTTGTCTTCGTTTTAAAGACATAGTTGATTTTAATGATCTGCTAACTTCCAGTGAAATTGTTCCTTATATCAGAGTCAATCCTCCTTGGTCATCCAGATCACCCTCCCTTGACCTTAGTTTGGCCCAGGGAAGGAAAGACTGTACTGATCCTAGTGTATTTCGGAGCCTATTTGCTAATGTCTTGAATAACTACACAGACGGTTCAAAATCTCCCAACACGACAGGTTGTTCCTTCAGCATTGACAATAATGTCAAGTCATATTGTCTTAACAAAGCCAACTCTGTTTACTCAACAGAACTTATTGCTATTCTTAAATGCCTTGAATCTCTAAAAAACCACAGTTCATTACGAATACTCATTGTCTCTGACTCTAAAAGTGCCCTTCTTGCCCTTACTAACATCAACTTTGCTAATCCTTTGGTCAGTAAAACATATGCTACCTGGTCTCAGTTGACTTCGTCCAATAAGAAAATAACTCTCATGTGGTGCCCGTCTCATTGCGGGATCAGAGGAAACGAACAAGTGGATGAAGCAGCTAAGAACCCAGACAGAACATCTACGAACATCTACACTAAAATTATGTACTCCCGAAGATCTTAAACCTATAATTAGCTCCAGGCTTAAAACTACGTGGCAGAATTAATGGACCAATACAAGTAATTCCAATAAACTGAAATCCTTAAAACCTACAGTCAACAAGTGGTCAACCAGCAATCTGGAAAATAGAACACAGGAAATTATACTTACCCGAATGAGAATAGGACATACTCGTATCACCCATAGCTATTTGTTTACTAGAACTGACCCACCAACTTGTCAGTGTGGCGAACGTATGTCCGTTAATCACATCCTATTAACATGCCCCCGCCACAATCATATCCGCACGACCCTCCCCTGCCCACCTGCTCTTGATGACAACATGGACGGAGTCCAGGCACTGTTCGAATACCTTGACAGACTTAAGTTACTCCACTTAATATGAAATTTTAGCGGAACCGGCGCGAACGACTTGCAAAAAACAGGTTAAAGCGCCTTAATTGAAAAAAAAAAAAACATGGAGGTGAATTGACCTGTTACACCCCAATTCATAAAATATCATGAATTTTCCTTAGATTGATTGTCTTTTCCAAAGTATTGAAAATAAAAATTGAAAAAAATAACACAATTGACACAAAAAAAATCAATGAAAGAATTGTATTTTGAGAGTGATTTAAACGGAAATTGGGAACTGAACAGAAACCACGACAGAATATTTTGAAAAATAGAAAGTTTACCCGAAACTGGACGAGATTTACATGACAAATAAGAAAAGAATAATTGTTTTGACTCAACAGATTATTCACTTAACAAAAGTGACATTCGAATAAATATCCTTAGAAGAATTCTTTAGGGAGAGAGCCACAAAAATTGTAAAGAAAAACTAAAATAAATATACATTATTATTACATTATTACTACATTATTACTATAGTATCACCTTATCAATACAAATAAAAAAAGCCTAACCAAATAAATAAATTTTAAACAAAAGCCTAACAACCAAATGAAATCCAAACATTGTAAACAGACCTTTTCTCTTTTTGACAACAAAACTCTTGCATATATTAATAATTTACGTACTAAAGTGAAATTATGTGTGTCATCAATTTACATAAATTAAATTAGAAATGGGAAGAAAGGTAAAGGCGGCTATAAGGTCTAATATGTTTGTGGGCACAAGAGCAAGAGGTCATTCATTACAAAATGAAAACAGTATTATTCCTTTGAAAAGGCTTTGTTAGCTGTCGGTGGTCAAATGATAGAAGGGTTGGGTGGAAGAGATTGCCATAGGCAATAACCCCGCCCTTTAGTTAGGACATATACCTATGTATATATTTTGTTTATTTTTTTTCTTGTTTAAATTAATTTTGTCAATTTTGTATTTTAATTTTTACCATTATTTGTTTGTCTATAATTATGTTCTTCAAATAAAGCGTTTCACAATAATAATAATAGAAAGTGTGCAGTAAATTAATTAGATTAATATATCTTTTTTTTAGAAACGATACAACATGACAAACAAAATATGATGTAAAAAAAAATCTATCTTAAGATATGATTTTTCAATTGAGTACCTACATTAAATGCTTTCTCGAAATTTCTTCAGTTGCATTTTTTTAGACTAGTAATCGAAGTATCTTACGGGGATCCTGTGTTTTGCTCTGCACTCAGATCTTGATTTTTTTACCATTAAGAGATTGAAGAGACAGTAACTTGAGCGATAAGGCAGCGGACTTGTCACCTGAACGTGAGTGGTTCAATAGATTTATTAAAGTGAGAGCTTTTATCAAAAAAGACGAATAAAACCGAATGGGAACAAATTTTTTGTAATTTGACTTCTCTAGTGTTGCAAGAGAAACACATGGGTTCCATTTTTGGAATTTCACCTAGAAAGTTCTTCTAGACAACTTTTCGGTTGTAATATCACGAAATTGATCAACACAAATATGATAACTGTTTTTTTCTCTAAAATTTAAAAAGTTGACAACGAAATAATTTCTCCAAAACAACTGGTAAGTCGTCCTATCCTCTTGGTACAAATGATAATCATAATAATGGCGTAGGCGTGGACCATCCCTTCGTCCAGATAGAAACACCTGCAATCAGCCCTCACAGGTCAAAAGTCTCATAAAGATGATTCCTGTGAGCACAGTTCACAATTTTAAACATATTCACAACTTAAGTTGTAGCTTTATTTATATTTTTACATGGGTAGGTACAAATTACAAATATGGATGTTTGTGAACAAAAAATAAAATATTAATACAAATTTACAAGTCAGGAAACTAAAATGTTAGAGATGGATATTTTTATATATACCTACATAGATATAGGTGGTCTAAATACTCTAAATGATACATACATGTGTGACCTCTTATTTACATACCCAACCAAGCTATCTTTTCTTTTTTCTCACAGTGATTCACAGTTCACAATGTGCATAAGTAACCGTTCGGAACCATTCCAATAACCCAAAAGGTTTTTCCCATCAGATTAATGACGGAACCACCAAGGGGAATGGCCACGTCAGAGAATAAGATGGGCATACAAGTCCACCAAAGAATATTCTCCCTATACATTGTGAACAGAGCAACACCAAGAGACTTGATCATAGATCCGCTCCTGGTGTAACATCCTCTTGGGGGTGCTTCACAGGTAGATTACCTTGCATCCAAGCCATTCAAGTAGCAGCTAAACTTATGGAAAATCTTAGACGGGATTCGAACCTGTAACTTCCGGAACAAGATTATCTTGTTTCCTAGTTCGAAATCAGGAGCTGAAAAATTGTAAAGTGGTTTTGATTTATTTGTCATTATTACAATGCATTTTATTTTTAGCTGTCTACTTTGGTGTGACATAGGCGTGTTCGAAAATGCGAGGTATTATCCTCCTACATTCACTGCAAACTAATAAACCACCTGCTCACAAAAACCTCACTCGGACCTAGTGTCTATTTGATGTCTAGTAAATATATTATTTTGATGTCTACTAAATATCTTTTTTATATTGGGCGTTCTTCACACATTGGCCGAGGTATTTCATAATTATATTTGATGTCTGCACTATCAACATTGTCTGAAATGTCAAATTTCACGCATTTGTGGTAAAAGTCTATTATAATATGTATGTAGGTATAGTAGCTTTAACGAAAGATGATTTTGGTCAAGCAAAATCAGAAAAACTTCTCTCCTGTGAATATTTTCAGGTATGTCTAATACTCCACTCATTCCCCCTCCCCTTCTCTCTCCTCATTTTCTCTCTTCCTCTCTCTCCCTACTTGAAGAAGGATGTCTTCTTCTTCATTGATCCTCCAACAAATTTGAGTTTCCTATTCAATCTAGAAATAGGAGAAGTAATTCCACTTCACTAGTGCCTTTGATTGGTGGAAAAAAAAAGATAAAATTTTACGACATAGAAAATTCGAGTCGCAGTGTTGCCAACCGTTTCTCTTGATATTTCTCTTATTTTCTTTTTTGAAATCTTAAGCTGTCTGTAATGATTTTCTTGGATTTTTTAATATTATTCTATCTCTCTCTTTCTCTCTCTCTCTCTCTCTCGCTCTCTCTCTCTCTCTCTCTCTCTCTCTCTCTATCTATCTCGCTCTCTCTCTCATTATTGATTGAAATCTCACATCCCTAAATTGATTTTCAGACATCACAGACATGTTCAAATTTTTAATGAAATGTGTGTAAGTCTCCCTCTACTTCATCGCTCCCTGGCTATTGGTTGCAGGCTTGTTCAGTTTCTTACATATTTATAAGATAGCTGGTTTGTTAGTTTCTAGCAAATAGATATGTAAAATTTGTAAGTTTTTTTTTCTTCTCATTATTATATATCTTGATAGATTTACTTTCTCCAGATAACAATATTCAAAGCAAAGAAACGGATATGAGGTATGACATATTTTATTTTTTAGGGTATCTGATAATCCTTATTTGTCATCATGGCAGGTTACAAGGAACAGTACAACCCCTCTTCTTCTGATACTAAATTTAGTTTCAACAGTGGTGGCGCGTGATATATACCATGGGGACGACAAGAACTTACTGATCTCATAAAGGTCATAGGTTATACATTTAAATGACCTGAGTTAAACAACCAGTAATTAACATCTATGTCCCCCTTAGGGTGTCTTATTATGAAACAGGATTAAAGTTAAGCTAAGCCTGACATGACTGGTTGGGGGACTATAAACAGGGAGTAAACCAGCATTGGCTTGGTTCTGGGGGCCCTTGTCAATTATGAGCCTCCTAGTAAAGACAGTGGTAGGAGTGCTGAGTCATTCCTCCACTGTCTGACTACCATCGGCATCGTTCACGATGACGCCACCCTAAGAAGAAGCCTGACATGTTCTCAATTCGGATTTTTCAACCAATCAAACGAACTGTAGTTGAGGTATAGTGTCCAGTTGGATTAAATATAGGTTTATAATTCAGCCCTTATACTACACAAACTTAGAAAAATATTTAAAAAAAGAATGTTTTAGCTATATTCTGACAAAATAAATAGGTACTCCGTTAAAAAGCTGAATTTACATTTTACACAGAACTCTAGAATTAACCGACCTCGATAAGGCGGCGGACTTGTAATCCGGAGGTCGGTGGTTCAAGTCCCGGTTTCAGCGTAGATTTAGAAAAGCGAGTTTGAGTATAGTGATTAACACAAATATAATAACTATTTATTTTCATTGAATTATTTTCCAGAAGAGAGCAAAATACATGTTCGTATTTTTCACATATCCTATTTGTCGCTCATAAAATAGAAGTACACCAGACAACAATTTTCTGAAACACACAAGCCCCCACAAAATTGTACATCCGCCACTGTCCCAATAAAACTCATATAGGATATGCACAGAACACTCACAGGAATAGAAAAAAACATGGTCGCCTCACACACACAAAACAGAAGTACACCAGACAACAATTTTCTGAAACAGATAGATATGCCCCCACAAAATTGTACATCCGCCACTGTCCTAATAAAACTTATATAGGATATGCACAGAACACTCACAGGAATAGAAAGAAACATGGTCGCCTTACATACAATACACACATGTTTTCAGTGTCAACCATGACACAGGGATGGGACATGATGCAGATGTCAACCATTAGAAGACAATGCAGGGACACCTTATCCCTTCCTGTAAAGATAGTGTCTCATAGTCATGCGCGGATATAGCCCTCTTGTACTGGGGGGGCACAACCGCACAATATACCTAACTAGCGGGTTACACCCGCCACTTAATTTTCACGTCAGATACCAAGTCTTCGCAAGTCTATCACACACACATACACACACACACACACACACACAAATGTCAATATTTTTCGTGTCACCCATCCATTTCTTGTCCTTACTGGAGCTCAAGAATGGCTCATCAGAATTTCGCGATCAATATGTCAAATGAAGACTTGGCGAAAACACTTTCGCTTTGAGTTGATAGTTCGTCACGATATATTTTGAGAAAAAATGTCATTCAGGTCAAAAAACGTAAATACTCTTTGTTTACCCATCCATTGTTTGTCCTTACTCAACGTAGCTCAAGAACGGCTCATCAGAATTTCGTGATTGATATCTCAAATGAAAGCTTGAACCCTTGCTTTAAACTTTCTCTTTTTGAGTTGATACGCCGTCGCCGTGGCGCCGTCACGACAAATTTTGAGGAAAAAAATGCCATTTCGGTCGAAAAATGTGATTTTTTTGTTTCACCCATCCATTTTTTGTCCTTACCCCGTGTAGCTGAACCGTAGAGATATATTCCCTGATCCAAATGGACCTATATGTAAAATTTCAGGTTTCTCGGACAATCTGTGTGGATTTGACAACTTTATTATTTAGTTATTTCATTTTGGTCTTAGAATTGGGAATTATTTTGGGGCCGTGCCCCCTAATTCATTGAGATCATTTTTTTTTACTTAATTAGTCTTAGAATTGGGAATTATTTTGGGGCCCGTGCCCCCCTAACTCATTGAGATAAATTTTTTTACGGGATTAGTCTTAGAGTTGAGAATTATTTTGGGGCCCGTGCCCTCCTAACTCATTAAGATCATTTTTTTACGGGACTAGTCTTAGAATTGGGAATTATTTTGGAGCCCGTGCCTTCATAACTCATTGAGATCTTTTTTTTTTTTACGGGATTAGGTATTATAATGAAATTTGAGAAATACTACTTACCGAAAAAATCTGGGGGGGCACGTGCCCCCCGTGCCCCCCCCTATATCCGCGCATGCTCATAGTGTGAAACAATGTATATGTATAATGTATAGCAATAGATACATAGATACATTATATACTAAGAGGGGTGACCAACCTAGTAGCTTGATTGATAAGTCGGCGAACTTGTAACTTGGAGGTCGGTGGTTCAAGTCCCGGTTTCAGCGTATAGATTTAGTAAAGCGAGTATACAGGGTGAGCATAAAGTCTCACCCTACCCCCTGTATCTCGAGAATGGCTGAAAATACAACAAAACGCAAAAACACGTATCCCTTCGATTTCAAGAAGATTAATTTTCAGCCAAAATTTTTTTGCCTACACGGCCCCAGTCAGGCTGGGCATGGACCAACTTTAAAATCTTCAATAGAATGGTATGTCTTGTGGCATATCGTTTTAAAGGTCTCATAGAGAGAAGTTCATTACAACAAATTTCAGTGAGCTACAATTTACCGTTCTCGAGATACAGGGTCGGACGTCCTGCGTAATATCCATATATTCTGACCAATAACTCGTTGACCGTAAATTCCAGAAAAATGAAATTTGTTGAGAATAACTCCTTATGGCAAGAACTTTCGAACAATATAAAACTTGATTTGTTTTTTCGTTAAAAATTTTCGGACTGATCGTCCGGCTGGCTGACGAAACCGACCAGAAACTAACATCAACAGAGTATGTGGAGTTATAACTTTTTCGACAGGGCTTGTCATTAGGAGTTATTATCAACTAATTTCATTTTTCTATAATTTACGGTTAACGAGTTATAGTTCAAAATATATGGATATTACGCATCAGGACGTTCGACCCTGTATCTCAAGAACGGTAAGTTGTAGCTCACTAAAATTTGTTGTAATGAACTTCTTTCTATAAGACCTTTAAAACTATATGCCACAACACCTTCCATTCTATTTAAGATTTTAAAGTTGGTCCATGCCCACTCCTGACTAGGGCCCTGTAGGCAATTTTTTTTTGGCTGAAAATTAATCCTCCTAAAATCGAAGGGATACGTGTTTTTGCGTTTTCTTGTATTCTCAGCCATTCTCGAGATACGGGGGGTGGGGTGAGACTTTATGCTCACCCTGTATACCTACATTATGTATTTATTGATTGTATACAGTATGCACTATACACAGTATGTATTTATTGATTGTATACACTACACATTATGTATACACACTTTGTATCTATTGATTTACACGTACAAGAAAAAAATGTACACTCTTTACTTACTTGTATCAATCAAAAAAATTATCCTAATACATTGCATCACCCTTCCGTTTCTGTACTATAGATAAATACATGCAGTAGGTATATCAATAAAAAATTAACATAAAAAATACAACATGTCCGTCTTTTTATATAAACAACACAATGCGTTAACAAATTGAAATGGAAGTCAATTTACATAGTAAGTAACTTGATTAGGAATGATCAAGTGTAGCAACATGGAAAGTAAGGGGTGAGATAGTGAGGGACCCCAGGAGAGGGCTTGAATAAATATTCTAGAAACAAGTATGGAAACTAGAAGAAGGGACGATTTTTAGAAAGGATGTGATGTCTCCATCAGAATCCATGAAATCGATTTCTTTTATGTTTAATCCTATAGCAAAGGAATTCTTTCCATCTTTGAAAGAAGTATTGGTGTGTTACGATAGGTATAAAAGAATGAGAATGGAAGAGAATGCCGTTGGTATCAGCACCGCCCTTGATCAAGTTTTGTTTTATTAATTTGAATTTCTATGTAAATATTCTATGTACTTTATTGTAAATAAAACTTGATCTAACATGTTTTATAATAAAACAGAATGATCTAGTTATTCTAGTTAATTCAATGGCTAGTCAATTGTCATGAGTGCTAGAAAAAATCAACCTCAACCATCAGGAAGAGGCTGACCAATACCGACCCCAGGTAGGTTTGGAAAAAGGCAAAGTGAAAAACTATATTTCAATGGCTTTATAATATTAATAATCTTATAACCAACCTCAGTAGCTTGAACGATAAGGTGACGGACTTGTGACCTGGAGGTCGGTGGTTCAAGTCCCGGTTTCACCGTGGATTTAGTAAAGCGAGTTTGAGTAGTTGTGCTGATATCACAAAAGTGATTAACACAAATATGATAACTTAGCTTTTAACTTATTACCCTTATATAAATTATCCATGTGTAATATTGTAATATAGATTCATAATTATATGCCAAGAAGACCTTCTGTCAAAAAAAAAATAGGGTTTGGTTTTAAGGAGATCATATTGATTTCGAGAATTGTTTTCTTAAATTTTTATAGGAGGGTGACATTGAGATGTCTTCCTTCTATTTTTAATGGTTGTCTTCCATTTCATTGTTTTACAAGTTACTCCATTATTTCCTCTTTCTTATTATCTCTTACTGTATTCTTCTTCCATTATCTTCTCTTTTTTAATTCGGGTTTAACGTCGCTTTCATTTTCATGGTCATATCACGACGGGGGTATTACCCTCCATTCGCAGGAAATTCACAAACCTGCTCCCCACATTAACCTCACCCAGCCTGGTTTGGGCCGGAAGACCAGCATCACGAAGTCTTCACCTCGCTGGACGTTGCTTAACTTCGGTGATCCTACGTGAACCGGTGCATTCAACGCGCCATCGACGCTGGCTATCTCCTCTTTTGATTTGTCTACATCAAATAAATAGACTTACCTTCACTGTAACAGGTGCTTGGGTAATTGTGTATTCTAGCTGGGTGCTGTTTAGGTAACTTGTTTCCAAATTCACAACATTTTATCGACCTCAGTAGCCTGATAAATAAGGCGGCGGACTTGTAACCTGGAGGTCGGTGGTTCAAGCCCCAAGTCCAGCAAAGATTTTTTCTTGTTATGACGGGTTTCCATCCATCAATTGTGTCAAACATATTGTCAAATGAAATAAAAGTATAGCAAGTTTGATTGGTTGTGCCATCATGAAAGTGATTAACACAAAAAGGAATGATAACTTTTTTATACATACCATTTGGAACTTTTTTTTATAAAATCGTCTATAACTTTAAATGTCTTCTAGCTTTTCTGATGAAACATTTATAGGTGCTAAACTTAAATATACAATACTTTCTTTAGATAAGGAAGGTAAAAAGATTGTATATCTTCAATTGGAGTTTAGATAAAATATCGAATAGAAAAATTGTTTAATCTCATCTGTCAAAATCTTGGGGCCCATGGGGCGAGCTTTTCTTCATTGAACCACCCTGTTTTCAAATTCCTTCTCGCCAGCAGAGCACCCAACTCCAATGATTTCAAGTAGTTCCTTTTTTCTCCACCACTTATTTCTCAGCAGCACCTGTTAGACCAAAGTCATGTGACAAGCGCGGAGTGTGAAATAAAACGGGGGTGCATTGTGAAGGTGTTCTTCGCCGTTGGTACTCTCCCAACCTTGGTGTCATGTCACTTTTGACACATTTCTGTTGTTTTTTATTTTCAAACGATTGATATAATTGATACTGGGATAGTATTTGGGTTAAGTTTTTTTGTGACAAACTTAACATTATAAACAATTTTTTTACCGAATTAAATACTCTTTTAACTGCTGTACTTACCAGCTCAATTTCTACCATTTCTTCAACAACCTTATAGGTAGCTAGATAGAAATTACCACTAACCAGCAAACATGTGGGCTTTTACTTCGAGGGTACAATTCCCAACAGTATAAGAAGTAGGTACCTTACCCAATCATTTGTGTATATACTTACTTTCCGAGTCCATGTGTGATGTCATGGTGGTGGAAGGATTGATATGGGTGAACCCTTTGGACGCCTAATACCAGTGTTCTGGGCTCCTTCCGTGTCCAGTCTCCAGTATGTAGTGTATGTGTAATTGTGTACTGTGTTAAAATAATGCACTTGAAACTGACATATTTAAAAATGTTTCTTAAATTTGTAAGGAATTTTAAAATTAATCGTATATAATACCTTGTGTATAATTATAGTAATTATTACGGACATACATTCTTGACTTGGCTGGTCGGAAAGCTACCGCACTCGAAACACGGTTTTCTTTTAATAGGAAACCCCTAGAATAAAGGATTAAAAACTTTCCATATTTTGTTTTCTATAAGATTACAAGATTAAAAAAAAGAAGCATAAAATGGTATTAATGAACAAATGTAAATATTTACTATGGTAAAAAAGTAATCATGCATATATGTGTTAATCACATGAGTGATAGCACAACTAATATACCTACTCAAATTAGCTTTAATACTAAATCTATGCTGAAACCGGGACTTGAACCACCGACTTCCTGGTTACAAGTGTGCCACCTTATCGATGAAGCTGCTGGGGTCGGTAAAAAAAATATCTCCCCCTTTCTTATTCGATACTATCCTACATCCATCACTCGTGATTAATTCTTCGATTTGACTATCTGGACACCAGCCTCCGTTGTGACTACTGCTCATAGCCAGAGATCCTGAGTTCGATCCCCGGTTGGGGCAGACTTATCGAAGAAAATTCTGTTCCCTGCATGCAAACACGTGAGAATGGCATTTCCGGCTCTAACCAGGCTTAGTAAAGTTGATGGGGGTAGCTGGTACGATTCCCAGCGAATGGAGGCTAAAAGTCCCGTCCTGACTATCTATCTCAATCAGGACATTAAAACCCAATAGAATCAATTGGTCACTGCATCATCATAGGGTCACGTCATCGTGAACAATGGTAGCCAGACACTGGAGGAATGACTCAGCACTTCTACCACTGTTTTTACAAGGAGGCTAATAATTGACAAGGGCCCCCAGAACCAAGCCAATGGTGGTCTACTCCCTGTTTATAGTCCCCCAGATAGACTGCTGGTCTACTCCCTGTTTATAGTCCCCACCCCATTGGTCACAATAGATCTAATTAGGACGCAGTGTTAATTGTAAGGGTTTCACTGGAAACCTTTCAACCAGGTCAGATAATAATGTTAACCACTTGACTAGTAGTCAAGTGGTTAACGTCTAGTAATCCAGGTATTGTAGGGATCCGTTGGTTCGAATCCCACCCAGTGCATGAATTTTTCCTCATCAATTTGAGTTTGGGACCACATAATAAATTAATTATTGTGTTGTTATTATTATTATTCTTTCTTCGACTTGACCATCTGGACACTTTCATGTCTCCTATAATATAATAGTCTCATTCATTCATCTTCACTTAAACTTAAACTGATCGTTGTGCTTCTCCCAGAGCTCTGAGTTCAGGTTCAACCCACATTAACGTCGATGTCAGATTCCTCAGTAACTTAACGTAAACAATTGAGCGTACTCGCTTGCCATGCGGAAGGTCCCGGGTTCAATCCCCCAAGCTGACAAAAAAATTGTATTAAAAATATATTGTTCCAGCTCCTTCATATAAAATCAACACGGCTTCCCGGCTCTGCAGCTATGTTTTATAGTCAGTAAAACACATTTTTTACTTTCCTTATCCTATCTTTCCTTATAATAAGGAAAGTATTGTGTTCGTCGAAAATTTGACCAACACCGGTATTTTCGAGGGTCCCCATCAGACCAACTTTTTTTTTATTATTTATCGTAGGTGGGGGTTGTGACAATATTGTGACATATTAAATCTAATGTTTTTGAGGTGCTGATTACGATTTTACATCAGATTTTTTTCTTGATACATTTTATTATTATTAGGATCCATGTGCAATAATAATATGTCAAACGTAGTCATGTATCTATATGCACTTTTAAATATTACTTTCGAATAATTTCTAATATTAGAAATCGGACGTATTGTGTTTATTTTCATTATTTAAATACCTTATGAATTCATTTAAATATCAAATAATTCATTTCTTTAAGTAAATCTTCAATTTCTGCTTCAATTTGCATCAATGACCTATAATATGTCCTATATCATATACCTTCATATATTATCTAATAATAATGAAGAAAAAAAAGAAAATGTATAGGTGATAGAAAATAAAAGTTCATTTGAGTAGGACGTGCTCTGATGCATGTGACAGAGAAATCACAAAAATAAACAAACAGGTTTAAAATTACATTTTATTTTTAAAAAAAGCCCCATAATTGTAAGTGGTAGTATTGTTGTAACTTACAAATATATTTCTCTTCTCTTTTTGCTCCGATGTAGCAAATGGTTTCCGTTTAAAATATATAAAAATACTCGTGAATTAAATAAATAAAAATCCACGCAGACAAGATTTACTTAATACATTATTATTCATGCTGGGGAGATATTTTCAGTTTAAAATAAATTGTTTCTTTTTTTCTCTCTCTCCACAACATGATGAATCTTCAAGATGGAAAGAAGATTTTTGGCTCTTTGCCCCCGGATGAGAGAGAGAGAGAGAATGAGAGAGAGAGAGAGAGAGACAGAGAAAATGAGAGAGAGAGATAATGAGAGTGTAGAGCAGACAAACTAATGTATCTCCTTGGTGGAAATAACACCACGTAGAATACAAAAATCTCATACATAGTATATTTTACACTGTACCTATACATCTTAGCATGTCTAATACATAGTTAGTGCTTTGTATATACATTGATAATTTATATTATGTTAATGTATTCTCGCATACATAGTTCAATACATAATAATGGTGGATTTGCCTCAGAGAAGGCAGCAAAGAAAAAACATGCTAAATACCAAGGGTTAATGTCCACTAAGATTAATCTAAGCCTGTTTCATAATTCAGCCCTAAGAGTATTGCATGCATAGGAAAGAGTTCTCAGTGACTGAAACATGAACCGCCACTGATTGTTCACGAGTGCTGGGTGGTTAGGCTGGTTAGATAGCAAGGTGCTCTCAGTGCCCCGCCATGCCGCCACTGGTGGTAGAAGAGTATTAATACTTCCGACATACACAGACAGAATATAAATCTATTTATTTTACACCATAAGATCATATATTATTATTATTATACATATATATTCAGTATCATATCTTAAATAAATATATGTAGGTATAATGTTACTATGTAGTTATAGTGGATACGTACCGGTAAATATTATAGAATAGAATACAATACATAAATATATATATTATAATATAAGACTTTTCGATGAGCTCTGTTGCGTCTGCTTACATTACGTGGGGCCTAGCCGGCGAAGTAGCTAATGGCGTTATTGTAAATCATATACCGATGGTAACATCATAGATATACACGTGCCAGCGTTGACGGCGCGTTGAATGTTCCAGTAGGATCACCGAAGTTAAGCAATGTCCAGCGAGGTGAAGACTTCGTGATGCTGGCATTCTGGTCCAACCCAGGGTGCGGTTAATGTGGGTATTAGCAGGTTTGTGAGTTTCCTGCGAATGAAGGGTAACAATCCCGTCGTGATATGACCATGGCACCATGCAGATGAAAGCGGCGCGCGTTCAAACCAAATTAAAAAAAAGATAGCTATAATAATAATATCGCCTTATTTATACTGCCCGATTAGGACTATTAAGCCCCATAATTCCAGCAGTAAGCCCAAGACGCATTAATATGTGATAAAAATCCCAAATGGCAGGATAACTTGTCATGTCCCGTCTGGGTTTCGAACCTGCGACCTCTGGAATCTCTGGATTCACAGAATGCCGCCTTTACCACTGAGCTACCGGGACAGACAAGCTATAAATGTCAATTATGTCATGTTTCATTATATTTCTCGGATACACATATACATAGTTATAACTTCTCAATAATATCAATCATCAATGCACCAAACACATTAGATGTTTGACTTTAGGTTTAGGGGCCAAATTATAAAACAGGATTAAAGTTAAGATGAGCCAGACTGTCCCTCTAAATTTGGGATTTAGTACCCTGCATGTATTTGTTTCAAACTCCGACTTGAGAGAGAGAGAGTTTGGGTTCTTGGATTCAATCCTGTTTCATATTTCGGCCCTAAATATCTGGTATTTAGGGCCAAAATATTTCATATTCACAACTTAAGTTGTAGTTTTATTTTACAAACACAGGAGATATAACACAGGACAGATTGATGAAACATGTTATACAACAGAAGAAAATTACAGTAAAATATATTACACACACACGCACACACACACACCCCTCCCCCCCCCCACCCGCCCAGTTTAGGGCCAAAATATGTATAGATTAGAAGCCTTAATCTATGTATAGAAATTTGCTGTATTGGTTTGATTTTAATTTAAATTTATGAAACTATCTCTTGAATTATACAGGGTGGTCCAGAAAGTTTGCACCAAAATGATAGGGGTAATAAAAGAGACCATTTCCAACAAAAATATTCCCGGACATTTTCCTTTATTTTTTGTCGTTTTCAAAATGGCGGCCAAAAGTGTGTTTTTCAATATTCCGACAAAAAATAAAGGAAAATGTCCGGGAATATTTTTGTTGGAAATGGTCTCTTTTATTACCCCTATCATTTTGGTGCAAACTTTCTGGACCACCCTGTATACGATGGAGGAGGCGCAGAGTGAGAGTTCACAATTTTAAAATCTTCAAGGTGTCGTTCCCAGAGGAGTAGTTTAGTTGATGAAGATTTAAGTGTAGATCCTTCCATTTTGTGTATAGTTAGAACGATCAATTTGTTAATGCTAAACAAACAAAAATAAATGAAATATAATATTAAGGGCGGAATTGAGAGACGTTTTTGTAATACCTGTGTGGCGCTCGTGTTTGTGTATTGTTTTAAACAGGGAAAAGTAATGCAACAGAATTGTTGATTGGGTTAAAACTAAGATACAAGTTGCTTTGATTCGTGCTGTTTCTCTCAGATTGAGAGGTTGAGGAGGTATGTATGAAATTGGAGATGGATGTGGTGTGTTTCAAATTTAGACGAAGGTGGCTTTGAAGATCGAAATGAATGTAATTATTTTTAAAAAAAATATAATTTCCTTTGAAAAGTAATGCTCAAGTCATGACTTAAGATTAACGATTTTGTCTAATAATTTAGCTCGAAGACTTTAATATTATGTGATACATGTACAAATTATTAGACACTTAATTATTTTGACCATTATAAAATGAACATAAAAACTTACACTTGATCAGCATGTTATCGCCGTTCGACCAGTTAGTGTTCTCATGTAAGTAATAGATCTTTTTTATGAGGACACCTTGTATAAATGTAGAATTATTGGTGTTAGTGTAAATCTTCTGAATTTAGAGACCACCCTGTAGATCCATGATGGAGTTTGAACATCCGCATGTTTACAGAGGGCACCGCGTATCTGATCTTCGGGTAAATCTTGTGTATTTGAATTCCGACAAGTATAATGTATGTACATAATATCTCATTGAGTATGTGTACATAGCGATATGTATTTATGAGAATTGTTGTGAACTTATACATATTTTACATACATATACAATTATACACCTTATTGAATAGCTGCGGCATTGTGGCATTAAACTGTTGGTGGCAAAACAAAAGTGGCATGGCATAATAGGACTACCTGTCTTGCGCTGACAGTCTAAATAAAGCACTACTTATATATACTTTAGGATTAGCGCCAAGTCAGAAAACAATTATAAACTTAATATCAACCAATCACAGGGCACTATAGACCGACTTGGGGGACAGTCTAACAGTATTATCTGGCTTATCTGAACTTTCATCCTGTTTTATAATTTGTTCCTATGTCATTATAACCGAGTAGTGAAGATTATCTTCCATATTGAGTATGTTGTGTCCCTTTGATGTTAATTCTTTAAATGACAAAAATCATTATAAAAATACTCGAACATTGATTCTTGTTCTTGAGGAATCAGACAGGTCGCTTACAAAAAACAAAAAACAATTTTCCTTGCATGGTTCAAAATTAATTAGGTCAATTCAATTAGAAGAGAAAAAAATAAATAATTCCTCAAAGTTTGAGCATCTATAGTGCTGGCATTAAAATTTTCAAGATAAAAAATTGTTAGCGTCCTTTTATTCCTTAGAAAAAGAGTTTTTAAAAGGAGGATATATGCTGCAGCTTTCTGAGCCTTGTTTTTATATTTTTCATAACATTAGGGAGTTTTACTATTATGTCCATGTTTTGAAACATGTATAATTTTCTAAAAAGCAAAATATACCGAATGGTTTCATAAAATGCTGATATTCCAGCAGTAAGCCCAAGACATATTATTATGTGGTAAAAATTCCAAATGGGAGGATAACTTGTCATGCTCTGGCTGGGTTTCGAACCTACGAAATCTGGAATCTGTGGATTCACAGAGTGCTGGCTTTACCACTGAGCTACCGGTATACGGTAGTAGGCCAAAATTATGAAACAGAATTAGATTGACTAATGTTACACACACTCTGATGGGAATTTCAACCCATCACAGCGCATTCCATCAGCTGTTTTGTGATGGTGGCTTGGATTAGCAAATCCAGTTTCATAATTTGGCCCTCAGTATTTTCTTCAAGATAATTTACTCTGCAAGATTTCACATGGCCTTTTTTTTCCTTCCACCCTATCGAGTCCAAAAAATGAGCTTTTCACCGAAAGCTCCAAATAGCTACTTTATTTTCTTCGCGTACATCTCCAGTTTATGTCCCAGCTCTCTCTCTCTCTCTTATATTATTCATCATTATCTTTATCCTTCTTCTTCTTCTGATTCAGTCCATCTTATTAGCCTCCATCTTGCACGAGTTCCATTCCTACAGCAATTTTCCTTATATCCTCTTCTCCATTTTCTTTTACAACTGTTTTCATTTTTATTTTTCTCCAGCGCTCTTCCTATATCTTCTGCATCAATGTTCATTTATTCATATTATTTTGAGTATATTCTTCATTTTTATTTTTCCCGCTTTCTCCAACCAATGTTTTGCCGTCTCCAATGGTTCTATGGAGAATTTGACCTAGTAAAATATTTATTATTCATGTTAGGTTTCCTCTCCTCCTGTCGTTCTGTTGGCGTTTCCATTTATTTTGTTTATGTGGATATGTTTTTCTTCATGACAGCTGCAAAGGAGTTTTCTTTTTCTGCGGATTTGTTGGTTGGATTTACGACTCTGATGACGTTTCAGAGATATCTTCACTTCTTGGTCATCTAGAGATTTTTTATTTATTTTTGCCTCTCTGCAGAAGTATATATTTTTTATTGGTGTTGTTGTGCAGCCGTAAATTATGGAAGTAGTAGTGCTAAACCAACCAACCTCAACCAAGAGGAAGGGGTTGAACAATGTCAACCCCAAGTAGGTTTGTGGAAAGGTAAAGTGAAAGAAGAAGAAGAAGTATCACTATAGTATAGTAGGTGTTATACGAGGTCTGAAAACGAAATGAATAAACAGATAATAGATATCATAAATAAAACAATCATTACAGTCCTAAAGAAACCTAAGTACTTGAAAGTCATTTTTTTTTTTTTTTTTTTTTTTTTTTAACATTTTTGTCTATACTATGGAGTAGAAAAGAGGAAGACCCAGGATGAGATGGATTGATGATGTCACTAAAGACCTGCAAATGATTGGAGTCAGAGGATGGAAAGACGTAGTAAACAACAGAGTTGAATGGCGAAGCATTGTTGAAGAGGCCAAGGCCCACCCCGGGCTGTAGTGCCAATTGGTAAGGTAAGTAATGGAGTAGGAGACCAGATTGCAAGTATTACCTTAGATTAGACGCAAGCAAATACTGTGTCTTACTTAAAATGGACCACATGTGTTATGTATTATGGACTACATACATAATATGGAGTAATACATAAGACATAACTAGGCGTGACAAGTTATAAATATTATAAAGTATTGACTTGACATTCCTTTACCGATTTGGTATGTTTTAAATCCAAGTATTAGGTATTTCAATCTGTCCATCACATCAATAAATGATGGCTGGATTTTAATAAATTTGATCTCTTGTATCTGTTTGAACGTAAATCAGACTTTACTGACCATAAAACTATTACCGCCCTCTGATACTAAATACACTCTTTTGAAAAAGATAGATATACCTAGAAATTGCTACTTAACTTATAAACATACAATATCTTTATGTAAGTATAAAGTTAATATATGAAAACTTTAAATCATAGTAAGCTTGGATTAAAATTCACTTTGAATAAAAAGTATAGTCCATCTTTTCCTCAAAGATTTTTGTTTTTAATTCATCATTAAAACTTAAGGCGTTCCTTCCTGAGGGATGGGTCGAATATTTTTTTATTTACATTTTTAATATATATACCTACTAACTGCTTCTTCCATTATAGTTATTATACTTCCGATTCCGATAAAGTTCTATTTTGTAAAAAGAAAAAAAAAAATTGTTGCTCCGATTTCAAGTTTTTTTTCTACTCTTTAAAATTAAATATATTCGGATTTTACAGTTTTCCTTTATTTTCACATGTTTCTTATGCCTTAAAAAAATAAATGCCTTCATTATTTTGATTTTATTATACCTATACTTATATAATTATTATAAGCCTGAAATTTAAATGGCTGATGCCTTTAAACTCCAAATGATATTACATAAGTATATAAGAAAAATCTCTCCCTCCCCTTCTCTCTTTTGATATCCCTCTCTTTCTATTTATCTTTTCTTCTCTATCTTGTGTGAGAAAGTCTGATAAACTTCTTCTTATGGACATTGACAGGAGGCATGTTCTGAGGCCATGCCGCTCGGCTGGTTTCGTGAAATGTCGACACAACTGGATCTGGCGATTCACATGCTACACTGTTTTCCTGAAAGAAAAGAAAATAACAATAAAAATAATATGGAAGACCTTAGTTGCTATAAATATTTTAATATCAGCAATCAAAAAACATTGGTGGTAGCAATCAAAAAACAATAATTTCTATACCTTATAGGTAAGTAAAAATATTGGTAATTGGTAGAAAATGGATTATGGAATTCTCTAACTACACAGGGAGTTATATAGGTAAGTACGTTCCCATTTCTAAATTACCTATAGTTGAATAATTGTATATTATCAGGTATATTACTGATAGTCAAGTGTTTAACGCATAGTCTGGTAATCCAGGTATCGTAGGGATCCGTTGGTTCGAATCCCACCCAGTACATGCATTTTTCTCATTAATTTGAGTTTGTGTCCACATAATAATAAAACTCTGAGGGTTAGGTGGTAGAAAATGCTTTGAGCATTACCCTCGCCTGATGGTTACTTTTCGCTAAAGAGTGTTGTTATTTTTATTATTAATAATTGTATAATATCAGGTACCTATGTATAACAATTATTAATGAAATTTCATGGTTTCATAATTTCATATTGCACAACTCAATGTTGCATCATATATTCCTTTATTTCTTTTAAATAAATTTTAATTTCGCAATTGAAATAGTTTATTTTTAATTTTAATTACACACTAAAAGTAAGAGTTTTTCTCGATAATACAGCACCAGCAAGGTAGAGGGTCCTAATGTAGGACTCTAAGTTTGCCCATCCCAAATTATGCCTCCCCTCTGATGGGCGAGAAGTGACACAATACTTCCCATTTAGGTGCTGGGTCAACATACGTGGGTCTATACCTCTAATAATTAATTCCATGCAAATATTTTTAATCCTTTTAAAATTCAATGTACATAGTTACATTTACAATTAAATTATTCATATTAGATGAATGACCATTGAAATTCGAACCCTCGTGATGCTAGTATTTCTCAGCCCCACTCAGGCTAGGTGAGGTTAATTTGATTGGCTGGTTTTTAAGTTTCCAGCAAATGGAAGGTAAAATTACGTTCTTTTTTTTTCTTTAATGACTAAATTAAAAGCGGCTCTGAAAAGAAACGCTCGCACAAAACATTCAAATGTCCTATCAGCTGTCCGTTATTTAGTCCAGTACCCCTATTTTTACAGAGACCGTCGAAACCACAATTTAACAAGTAGGTACCAGGAAAGTTGATAACACTGTTTTTTAATGTCGTGATAAGATACCACTATACATTATGCGCCCTGCCCATTGGCCAAAACACCCATTGACCATTTATTATTCTCGAAACACATTTCTACATCATGAACATTAACTACCGAATTTAATGCCTACAATTTTAAGTGTCCCTTGCCTAAACATTTTATTGTTCCTGAATTGTGTGATACTTAATTTGCGTTACCTGTAGAACTCTAATATGAACGACCTTGTATACTTTATACTTACCTATTTCTGATAATTATTGCGTGTGAGATATTGTTTGTGTGTTTGTCAATGTGAATTGAACGTTTGTTGAATATTGAAGCATTATGTTCTATATGGCCTTAAATTGTCAACCTGCCCAGTAATAATTTAAAATTCAACCGTTATTATTATTTATTTTGCTACTTATTATTAAATTTTGCACTTTAACGACTGTGTATTTTGCTATACTTAATCCTAGTTGTTAGTTTGTTTATACCTCTTGTTTAGTTCGGGTCTTAGTTTTAAATCAGTAGAATTGGGTTGATATTTCTTGTGACTTACTGATTTCATATATCTTTCTTTAATTTGTTAATAATTATCTTTTGTGTGTTTTTTTCTTTGTAGGAACAATAACAACTTTTATTATTTCTTTAAATGTTTTTTTTTCTGTGATATAAAGCCTGATGTATTTAATAATTGATAGTAAGTATAGATAACATTGTTTCTTCTATTTTTTTTTTTAAGAACTACAATGCGTGACCTGATTTTACTAACAGATGATGGTCGACAGTTCACTATGTGATTAATGTAGAATTGACGCGACGGTTTTGAGGTAAGTTTTCTGTTTCTTTTTTAATTAATTTTAAATTTCGACAATATACTTTAGCATGAAAGAGGATTATCATTATTAGTATTGTTGTTCTTTTTGGTCCACTAGAGGAAGGACGGTCTGAAACATAGACCAAAAACATCAAGGGAGACAATTTTTTTCAATGCTATGATAATAAATCATCTTCTTTAAAAGCCCTTTCTACAAGATATGATATATGTATTAAGTTTTAAGAATTACTTTTTGTAACTAAAATGTACATAATACATAGTTATGTATTGGTATAGTTTCGATTTATCGTCCTGAAGCAAGCCATCATATATCTCCAAATAAAAAACAGTGTTATATCCTGAGTAAGTTCTTGGAATTTTTTTATTAAAAAGTTGCATAAATACATAAATTATTGAGGACATTGAGGCGATACTGTAGGTAGATATGTCTGATGTATATGTATTCTATGAACGTAATTATAAAATAATGATAATATGTATGTATAATTGTATATGTCCATGCTTAGAATTTAAATACATAAAAAAACAGTATATGAAGTTCATATCAAACATGTTAATAAAATGTACAAGTAGACTGCCCACTATACAAGATATTTTATGTAATTCCACAACAGGTATTTTCTATGTATTATGCAGATGAGGCTTAATCCCTCGGTTGCAGTTTGCAGGTAAACTGCATTTCAATATTCCTTATAGGTGCCTAGTACCTACCTACATAATTTATATATTTCATACTGGGTGATTCAACTGGTTCAGGAATAGATGTCTGAACTATAAAAAAAACCTTTAACACACAAAAAACAACAACAACAACAAAAAATCATATCAAATTTAATAAAAAAGAAAATTTTAATATTTTTACCACCCTACTAAAGCTAACTATTTAGGACCAAATTATGAAACAGGACTAAAGTTAAGATAAGTGAGACACGCCCACAAGTGGGAGTTGTTCCGAGACTGTCCCGAGTTGATTGACAGTCTGGCTTATTATAACTTTAATCCTGATGTTTTATAATTCGGCCCTTAAATATTTGAAGTAAAGTTGGTTTGGGGCCATTATTGTATGTATTCATTTTATTTTTATTTTTTGTTTGATAATTACGAGATTTTTTTTGCATTATTTTGGTATTTAGTTTCCTAATTGCTAACCGAACAGCAGATGCACAAAACTTTATAACTATACCCATTTTTTTAGGTAATATATGTAGGTACAAGTGCGAATATATGACATTTCTACACAAGTGCAAAATAAATAAAAATAGAAAGTACTCATACAGTAAAAGTTATTACTTATTTGAAAGTCATAGGCTTTGGACTAGCAGGTAACTAGGTGTAAACCAAGTTACTTGCGAGTCAACCAAGGTCTCGATTAGGCTTTTGTACTGTGATTTAATTTTTTTCTAGAATTGACTTTTAATTTGAAACATATTCACAACTTAAGTTGTAGCTTTATTTATATTTTTACATGGGTAGGTACAAATTACAGATATGGATGTTTGAAAATAAAATAAAATATTAATACAAATTTACAAGTCAGGAAACTAAAATGTTAGAGATGGATATTTTTATATATACCTACATATATATAGGTGGTCTAAATACTCTAAATCAGCGGTCGGCAACCTGGGGTCCGCGGACCCCCGGGGGTCCGCGAGAGCTAAATTGGGGGTCCGCAAAGCCATTTCAGGATTTAAAAAAGAAGAAGAAAAATAGCTTATGAACTCGAATCATAAAAAGTCCGAAGTACCCTACTTCCATCTAACTCTCTATGTTTAGCATCCGCATGCAAGTCCAAATCTGTGGGGTGGGGGGTCCCTTTAATTTTTTCGAGATAAGCTAGGGGTCCGCGTAGTTCAAAAGGTTGCCGACCGCTGCTCTAAATGATACATACATGTGTGACCTCTTATTTACATACCCAACCAAACTTATCTTTTCTTTTTCTCATATATTATATACATATAGGCCTGTATATTATATTTATACAATCTTTATTTATTTACATGCTAGATAAAACGGAAAATGCTATGTAGTAAATTTACATGAAGGAGAGAGAGGAACTCTATTATAGATGATATCTTGACTTTTGAGAAACCAATGTAAAAAAAATATTTCTACATTTTTTATACAATAGTAATGGTTTTGGTGATGCTAAGAAATTAGAAAAATTAACATGCTACACCCTGTATATACAACAAAATATTATTTGTAGGCTGAAATTACAAGACTGTCCAGTATCCAGTATATAATATACAATTATACATATACATACTACACGTGTAGATAATACACCACATGCAGTAAACCGGCAATGCCAACATGTAACATGTAATATTAGAGGCCAATGAATTAAATTGCTGGCCACTACACGAGCCAGCCAATCAGAGGAAATTGGACTTCCCGCTGGCTATTATATACAGGGTGGACAAAACAATAGGTTATGCTCCTCGAAAAAATTCTTATCGCCACCCATGATAAGTAACTTTTAGAAGGATGAAAAAGATAAAAGCTGTATAAAAGCAAATAAAAGCTGTACCTATCTTATGTCTATTATATTATCTACTATACCAAATTTGGGTTTGAAAATATTACATCCGAGAAATGTCTGCATACTCTCTCAGTTAAAAGCCAAAAGAAATCCAGATAAAGATTGTTGTATGTAGGTCTTATCCCGCGCTAGCAGGGTCGACGTTGTTCAACCTCATGGTTGAGGTTGGTTGGTCTTGGCACATTGTTTTACGGCTCGATGACCTGCCTAACGCCAACGATTCTATTTGATTTAACGTCCTGGATTAGGACGGTGCTTTTAGCCTCCATTCTCTGGGGATAGTACCAGCTACCCACATGAACCTCACCCAGCCTGGGTAGGGCCGGAAATGCCAACCTCACATGTACGGAGGGAACAGAATATTCTGTGTTAAAAGTCTGATCCGACCGGGGATGAACTCATGATCTCTGGACTACGGGCACTACGGGCAGTAGTCACAACCGTTACGCCACGGAGGCTGGCGTATGTATAATATTATATTATGTATTAAAGTTAGTATAGTCGGTAGTATTTTATCAGTAGTCACATTAGGATATATGGTCTATTAGGTAATGCTAATGGCTTACAGCAGATGATGGCTTAGTATTAGGCCACCTAAGATGCCTGGCTTTTAAATTAACCAGGCAGATGTTCTGAATTTTAGCTTGCGCAATGGCCAAAGATGGTTTTGCTGATTACGGATAACTTTATGTAAATTATGCCTCAGTTAATTTTTTTAAAACTTATTGAATTTTTTTTTTTTTTAAATTCTCTACAATTTTAGCATTAATTCTATCTGAGTAAAAAATAAGTGACATGAATTATTATCTTCATCTTCAGGAGTTTCAAAAATTTGAGGAATTTAAATTATGAATCTTCTAAATATTCTTTTTGCAGACTGTACCTACATAATTATTTAAAATAATTATAAATATTATGCAACTATTTACAAAGCCATGATGACTGGACACTCGTCTGCTCCACAAGCTAGGAGGCTTTTTTTTAGGAAAAATTCTCAAATTGCTTGAGCTCTTCCACCCAACCATGAAGTTCTCAAATGTTTATACAATCTTTTACCAGTTTATACAATGTTTTACCAGAGTATATCAATGTTTTACCAGAATAAAAATATATGATTGAGAATGAAGATTTCTCACACAACAATAGCGTAGCTCTATCAATCTGTCTTCTATTATATTAAAGTGGTGCTTTTCAACTTTATAGTTATATACACTATCATATAAATATTGTAGGTAAATTCATTTTTTAAATTCCATCGTATATCCTCAATCAGATTTCGAAGGAAAAAGAAGTACAAGAAGAAGAAAAAAAAAAAAAAAAAAAACGACTCCAAACAATGAGGTTATCTCCTAACTTCAGACAACTTGATGATTACTTTTATTAAACCAACAATTAAGACACCTAGTCACATATTTTGTCGTCCTTGAAAATTTTCTCAGTAATGTGCCGGCTCCTAAATTCATATTTGGTTCTCCATTTTTTTTCTCATAGAAAAATCTACTGTCTGAGAATGGTTCTAGCTGTTCTAGAGCTATGTAATATTGTCATAGACCAAGATTTCTATTAGGCACTCTATGATTGTTGTGGTGGCTTGAGTTATCAAATACGTCATCAGGTAACTTTGTATCTTTATCCACTGTATTATTATGAGGGATAATCAGATGAATTGTATTTATGAGGGATACAGTCGTAAATTTGACACAATAATGGAATGTTATCCCTGATGAGCATAAAGTTAGTACATAAGACTGACAGAATGCTCTGAGAACATCCCTAATAAGCGTACAAGTAGGAACTGATAGCCAGTATTTCCTTATGAACCACATATTTTATCATTCAAGGATGACGTCATTTTATCATAATAAGTCACTATTTTTTAAAAAAAAAGATTAGTGTTTCACAGCCTTTTTTATTTCGTAGCCAGGAGACACTTGTGGTCTCATGTCTTTTTAACGTTCAAGAGTTACTCGTATCTATTCACTGTGGTACACATCTTCCAATACACCCGGGTTCGAATCTTAGCTGTTTAAAACTTCTACTGTCCGAACTTCTATGTAACTTTTTAGACTGAGCCCATCTTATTGAATATCTATACCCCTGTTATAAACCTTTGTTGTACTTATAATAAACATCTATAAAAATTGTTAAAAAAAAAAAGAATATCTATAAATTTTCTACAGCTGATAAACGATGCAATTCTTGGTATTTGACCATTAGCCCTTCGCTATTAAAAAATATCTTATTCATAATTATTATTTAATTTCTTAAAAAAAAAAAAAAAAAAAAGCTCAAGCAGTTCAATTAATTCCTAGGTATTATATTCAAGGCTAATAATCAGTTGAATAGATAAATCTTGTGTTTTTATTCCTGTAAAAATTTAACCCATTTGGCATAGTTTTGCCTAAAAACGACGAACAGTTGTGTTGAGTCAAATGGCTTAGTATTACTATCAAGTTTATTGTAGATTGCTTTAGAAGATTTGCTCCTCAGGCAACATTATTTTGTTGCATGCCGCATGTTTGAATTTTGACTTTCCCTTAGTTATTCTTTAGTTAGCACCAGCAACAATGATTTAAGTTGGAAAACTTAGGGCGGAATTTATAGACGTTTTTTTAATACCTCTGTGGCGCTAGGTCACGGATTGCGTACTGTGTAAGATAGGCAAAAACCGACGCTTAGCAATGACTTGTGATGTAGAATATGTCTATTAATTTCGCCCTTAATGTTTACAAGATACCTATGTTTTCTTCAAATAAAGCTGTATTCTACTTACCTACTTACCATCATAATGTTCATCTTATACGTTCATATATGGTTTTTCCAAAACAAATAATGCAAATTAGGTGCATTTTAAGGGCGGAATTAATAGACAACATCAATAACTTAAGTCGTTGGTAAGTGTCGGTTTTCCCTATCTTACACAGTACGCAATCGGTGTCTTAGCGCCACAGAGGTATTACAAAAACGTCTATTAATTCCGCCCTAAAACATTAATTAAAAAAAAAAAAAAAATATTTTGAACAACTTTAGATTATTAAACATTGAAATTGATTTATTTTACATTATCATACATTAGATAATCTTCACTATATTAAGTTAAAATTTGGATTATTCGTCAGCAGACTCATATTATTATTTGGTTCTTTGTTCGAGCTGTCGCATGTCGAATTTTATCCCAGATGGGGCTGACGTCCTTCCAGAAGGACGTCCTTCTGGAAGGACGTCAGCCCCATCTGGTGAAAGGTACTACATTGTGGATTTTTCTAATTAACTCAGCTTGTTGAGGTTAGTTGGCGACACCTTAAGCTCTTTGTTTTGAGTCCGAGTGATAAGTTGACAGCACTTATTTTGATTCAGGACTCAATTTATATCACTCCAAAAAAATAAAACAAAAAATTTCACCGCGTTATCTAGGTTATTTACAACTTTGCCTTCAGAGAGCTCAGAGGACTTTTAGGCTTCAAAGGGTTACTCAGACATTTCAAAAATCCATTACAGTTCCGCTGAAATAAGACTGGATTATACAGAACGACTTAGCGCTAGACAAGTGGAACATTTGGGATTAGGTAGACTCACAACCTCCCGACATAATCTCTGCATATTCCACCATGCGTAAAATACAATGTAAAAATTAAAAAAAAAAAAATCTATTAAAAAAAAAATCTGGTGTAAACATCACACGACTTTCCTTATCCCCCAAAAAGAAGTCGAAGTCCACCACTGGTGACTCAACGGTAACAGATAGCTAAAAATCAATGCAAAATTCGTAATCAGTACTTCAAAATCATTGAATTTGATATGTCACAACCCCCTTCTAGGATGAATAATAAAAAAGTTAGTCAAACCGGGTCCCCCCAAAATACCGGTAAATTGGGGCCGAGGTCCAAAAAGTTCAAGATATCAAAAAAATGATCAAAATAGACTCCTATTATTTTTTTATTCTAAGAAAATGTTGTTCTCTAACTTTTTTTGTATCTTTAACCAATTTACAGAAGTGGCGCTTGCGGCTAATATTTGCGGCCCTGCGGCCGCAGAATGCGGCCGATTTCAACCAAAAGTTTCGTGGTTCGTCTGGTGTATAAAATTAGTTACCATACCAAATTTCAAGTCTCTAGCTTTTACCGTTCTTGAGTTATCCTGTTCACAGACAGACAGACAGACAGACAGACGGACAGACAGACAGACAGACGCACGGACCAATGGCTGAAAACCACTTTTTTGGTATCCTGAGACTATGATTCGTCCAGGAATGTGAAAAGCTGGGTAGGTCAAATTTTCGACGAATACAATACTTTCCTTATTATAGGATAAGGAAAGTAAAAATATTCACTAATGTATCAAAAAATTAATTCGCTTTATAGAATTAAAAATCTTCTTGTCATTTATATCCAGATTTACTGCACATCTTTTTCAACTGTGTCTGTTTCCATAAAGTATGCATATTTTTACTATACAGGGTGATTCAGAAAAGTACCGTCAAACGTTAACCACATATTCTATGGGCTAGTTAAGGAGGGGTCAACTCTATAAAAGAAAGTGCGCAAATGCCTCCTAACGGAGGTACACGCCCCTTAAGGTGTTTTTAAACAATCGAAATTTTCATTTTAAGGCTTACCTATTTGGGATATCGCAATGTGGTAAAAAAATCACTCTCAATACTAGATAGCACCTTTCTTTTGGCACAAAATTTAACACCATTCCAATGTCAGGGGCGGTCTCAGGAGGGTCAGATGGTAGAAAAAAGGTTCTAACTTTTTAGTCGTTGCTTGTAATTGAATTTGGTTTTCACCCTATTAAAACGTCTGTCATTGTCTACAAAAATGTTCTGAATAATTTTTTTCTCAAACCAACACAAACGCTTGAAAATTGAAATTGAAGATTTTAAAACCGCATTAAGTTTTGAAACCTATGCAACTAGCATACAATTTTAGAACAAGAATTTTCAGCCAATTCATTATTTAACAAAGAAATACACCTGGAATATTTGAACGTGTTCGTCAATCTTTTCGAAGGCGTATGTAGGTCTGCATTGAAGCCAGAGGAGCCCATGTGGAACATTTGCTGTAAATCTTATTTCGGCTTAAGCCCTTCAATTTCGATTTTCAAGCGTTTGTGTTGGTTTGAGAAAAAAATTATTCAGAACATTTTTGTAGACAATGACAGACGTTTTAATAGGGTGAAAACCAAATTCAATTACAAGCAACGACTAAAAAGTTAGAACCTTTTTTCTACCATCTGACCCTCCTGAGACCGCCCCTGACATTGGAATGGTGTTAAATTTTGTACCAAAAGAAAGGTGCTATCTAGTATTGAGAGTGATTTTTTTACCACATTGCGATATCCCAAATAGGTAAGCCTTAAAATGAAAATTTCGATTGTTTAAAAACACCTTAAGGGGCGTGTACCTCCGTTAGGAGGCATTTGCGCACTTTCTTTTATAGAGTTGACCCCTCCTTAACTAGCTCATAGAATATGTGGTTAACGTTTGACGGTACTTTTCTGAATCACCCTGTATATTTCTAATATACAATAATGTAGATACGAATTTTCAAATAGCTAATTAGTAACATTAGTAATACGGACATAAAACTTTGAGTGAGATTTGAAGTAAATTTATATGAATTAGAGGAGATGACAAATCTACAAAAGTTGAAGTGAAATTAGAAGAAAATAGTGGAAGCGACAAAAGAACCAAATTGATGTAAATTTAGATAAATTTGTGGTTAAGCTATAAACTACAAAAATATAATAATATGTATATGAAATTACTTAATGATTTAGCGGAGATGCAAAAATAACCAAAGTTAAAGTGAATTCAGATGGAAGTGGTGATGCCATCATGATAAGAAAAACTGAAATGAAATTGCTAAATTATTTACTGGACGTGTAACAATAACCAAAGTTGATTTGAATTTAGGTGACGCCATGATAAGTAAAGTTGAAGGAAATTTAGATGAATTAGCGGTGATGCTGAAATAACAAAAAATTGAAATGAAATTAAATGATTTAGTGGAGATGCCAAATTAAAAAAGTTCAATTAGGTGAGAAAATCACAACAAAAACAAATATTTTTTTCTTCTTACATAATTATGCTTCTTATATAAAGTCTACAGTAGCTCTTGTTTGATGGCTACGAAATATAAAAGGCTGTGAAACACTCATCTAAATACAATATATAAAAAAAAAACAGTACAAAAAAAAAAAAAAAAAACTCAAAAAATACTGGGGATTGAAAGGGTTGTAGGGAGTTAGCCATTTTTATCTACCTATTCCTATTTGAAGGTTATTTCATATTTCTCTCTCAAATCAATTAAGAAAATAAGAATATTTCACCCATTTCGTAGACCTAATTTTACATAATATATTTTTATTTTCTACTAAAGAGTTCATTTAACATAATAGGGGAAACTTCTGAAAAGACTATAAATCAGTCAAATTTGACCAATAAAACGCTTCAAATGTGAGGTTATTTAAATTTGAAATTTATTGTTATGTCTGTATTTATTCCTAATTTTTCGGTAATTTTTTGGGTGTATTTTTTATGAATGGTTAATGAAAAATTGAGGGTGTAACCGACATGCCTGATTAAATGCAGGAGAGGCCATTTTTTGGATTGCCAACTGTTGGTTGCTAATGGAGTGTTAATTTGGAGTTGGTTATTATACCTACTTTGAAGGGTGTATCTTTGTGTAAGGTTACTTTGTAAACAGTTTGTATTCTTTGTATTTGGGAGAGAATTTGAATGAGTGCTCTTTGATTTTAAAATTTCATACAGGGTGGTTAAAGTTAAAAAAAAAAATCTTTCATTTTTCTATGGTTGAATTGAACTAAATGATGTCCGTTTGGAGAAGTAATTAATTATGATGTTAAATGTTGCGAAACATAATAAGTATAGGAGGGTACACTTGATTTTTCTTGAGTAAAATTTCTGTTCAATTTTTTTTTCTTCAAATTAGCCGCTTTATCTCTTTATTAAAACGACTTTAGTTTGTCTAATTTTAACTTAAATAATATTTGAATGAGTGGTTAGCAATAAGTATTTATTTATTAACGCGTTCTTGCCTTAGATTGTAATTACCTTAGATTGTTTGTATAACGGGAAAAAAATAGTTTATTGTAAACGGTCATTAAAATTCAAGTCCAATTCAAGCTGTAGTAAATATTTATTAAAATATACCCATTTAATGAAATATTAACTAGTTTAACTAAATAATTGATTGCAGCTTTTTTTAAACATGATTTCATATTAATGAAAAATTTTGCTTCAATTTTGTAATAAGATGTAAAAAAATTATTTTCCACGAAGGTGCCATTTCAGTTTTAATTCTTATGAAAATGAAACTTGCTTGCAAGCAATTTAAACATAAATATGTAAAAAGCTTTCATACCGAGACCACCCTGTAGACTTTATACTTAAGAATATAAATCACACAAAATTATACACTAAACGTTTACACATTGTAACCAAAATCCATGGTATTTCAGACCATTTATACAGAAGAGCATATATTTTTACTGAACACATGTATAGATTTATTTGACATACCGTATAAAGGAACTCAAATTATACAACATTATTTATTTTCATATAGATACCAAAAACAAATTATATCACATAGAAACTTTGATAAAAATCACTTTATTGTGACCACATGACGATCAAAGCATTGGGGTCCATAATACATATACATATTAGGTTCGAATCTCATAGGCGTCAAAGTTTTTCATCTCTCTCTCTCTCTCTCTCTCTCTTTCTCTTTCTCTTTCTCTCTCTATCTCTGTCTCTCTCTTACTCTCTCTTTCTATTCTTCTTCTAGAAGTTTTTTTTTTGATCCAGATTCTAACATGGAACCGTTCTGTTGTTAAGGACTCAGGACCTATCCTCTTTAGTCTGGCAACTCTTCAGTCCTGGAAGAGTTGTGAATTCGGCTAAATATTAATAGAAACCAGGAATCATCATCTGGAAAATCTGAAAAAGTTTTTATATACAATATATAAGTTATGAAATAAATATAAACAAAGCCTGATGAAGGCTGGTGAGAATACCTTCGGCATTATTTATTGTTATTATGTACTTATAACAACAAAAACCATACAAATCTTTATATTAATTGATGAATAACTAATGACCCAAGGCCCAAGGGTTATGTACATTGTCTTTTTGTGAGCAATAGGAAGTCGCTAATAAATGATACTTTGTTTAAACTGTGAGAGTAAAGGACTTTTTAGTCTCATTCTTTCAGGATAAACAGATTATTGTACTGTATATTAAATTGTATTTTAATTTATAATTCGCTGTGTTTTTTGATTGTTTGGGTAGAATTTTGAAATATGAGAGTGAGAACCAATATTTGTTGAATTTACCATTTTACGTGAACGGTCTTGATTTTGTCATTTTCTTTATTTTTGAATGATGTGGTCCGTCCGTTCTCAAGTAAATGGTAAAATAAATGTTGAAATTATTCAAATTCGTAAGAGGAAATCTCAAGAAACCTTCATGGTACTTTACATGATAATGCTTGGTAACGCAGTTTTTAAAACCCAAAGTCTCTGTAACAATTATTTCCTCAGGTCTAATCTTTTTGGATAGGTACTTCAAGATTAAGAATTACCTTATTAATACTCTCGACTCAACTGAGATGGGATGGTCCCATTACTCCAACAATCTAATAGAGTGGATATTTTGATTCTAAATGTCCTCATTGGTCTGGGGACGGTCTGTAGGTTGAAATGATGAATGATTTACTTGCAAACTAGCAGAACATATTTTTTCGTATATCTCTTACAGAATGATTGAATACAATATTATAGTCGTACCTGGGAACCTGGATATAAGAGATAATAATTCCAGGCCCAAATTTACTTCGCTACATATTAGGTATGTATAAGAGAAAATACCTCTCTTTAAGAGAAACCTGGATAAAAGAGAGAAAAAATTCCGGAAAAA
>CM044961.1:9117093-9187093 GCA_024516035.1 Bactericera cockerelli | reverse complement strand
TAACTGTACATGCACATTGGCGTTTTACATTGTTTATTATTTTTTTATAAATTTACTTATTGACTGATCTTTCATACATACAAAATTTCGAAAATTTGCACCAAAATGTGCAATAAAGAGGTATTCAACTTCCCAATACAGATTTTTTTTTTTTTGTAGAATCTTGTAGGAAAAACTTCATTCTATACCATTTAAAACAAATTTTAAGATAATCGGTTGAATTAAATACAAGTGATGTAGCAATAGTAGAAAGTTGAAAATTATGATTGCCATTCACGAGGAAGTATTGTGTCCATAATCGTCAGTGTATTTATTCTTATTTCTTCTTCTTCGTCTTTTTCTTGTTCTTCTTCTTATTCATCTACTTGAAATCCTCTAATGAGATTTCAGAATGAGTTAATGAGTTAAACATATTGATTTTCACAATGGCGCTGTTCCGTTTGTGTCGCTCAAATGGTTTGATGACTTTGATGTTCTCACATAACAATTTACTCAAGTGTAAAGGGTAGATACTTTTTCGGTAGGAAATAAAAAGAGCCTGGGATTCGATACAATGTATCGAATGCTTGAAGAGGAATGAGTGGGGATCTTCTCAAAATTATTCAAATTTTGTTATTAAATTTTTTAGGAAGATCTCTCTGAGACATTCCTGAAGGAATTTTAAATGTTTTTTCTTTTTTTTCAAGATGAGTGTTTTACAGCCTTTTATATTTCGTAGCTATGAAACAGCAGCTTCTGCAGGCGCTTGTAGTCTGTGTTGCAGCTTGCCCATCCCGTAGTATGCCTCCCCTCTGATGGGCGAGAAGTGACACAATACTTCCAATTTTACACCTAATTATTACAAATAATAATCACTATCTGTTTGTGCTATAACCTATGTCGTATGATGTTGCATACGATAAATGTATAATTTATTGTAATATATAAAAAAATTCACATACATTTACGTATTTAGTTGTGAATCTAGAGAGTAAATGATGTAGGGATAAGACTTTTAGATATTCATGAAGCTAATACTCATAAATGCAATTTAATTTTCCGAATGTAATAACACAAACTCGTATTATTCTGGGACAACATCGAGATTGTGGATTAAATAAAGGATTCGTAGAATAAATTATTTACTATTTGTTCTGTCAGCCAATGAGGAGTCACATTTATTGCAGCAAATAAATTTCGCAATCAGCATACAGTAGACGGATCCAAATAACAATGTTTCCATAAAAATTTCATCTGCGCTATTGTCAGTAAAATGAAAAAAAAAAAAGAAAAGTACCTTAGGAGAATAAAAATATATCAAGTTATTACATTATTAAATTTTCCCCTGTATATTTACTGAAATTAGCCAGGCTCCGTGGCGTAATGGTTGTGACTTCTGTCAGTAGTCCAGAGTTCCCGAGTTCGATTCCCGGTTGGGGCAGACTTTTTGACGAAAATACTGTTTAATCAAAAAACCAGCGGCTGGCAATTCTGGCCCTACCCAAGTTGTGTGATGGTAATGTGGGTAGCAGGTACGATTTCCAGTGATTGAAGGGTAAAACCTCTGTCCCGACTATACTTCAAATGAGGACGTATATTAGAACATCATTCAGAAAGTTTTCCTTCTCTACACTGTATTAAAGAACTCAGTCTCCTGGAAAAAAGTAACAAAGTTTTAATAAACAAAATAACATCCTTCTTATTTTCTTGAGAAAAGCATGAAACTCATGAAAGTTCAGTTTCACTGGCGCCATTTTTATCCTGCGCCCTTCTTCGAGTCTCAAAGTTATCTTCCTACATAAGATATTAGAGTCATCTATATTTTCTTCTTTGTTGTAATATTTTTTCAGATATTCTAGTATAGGTAGTAAAAAATAAAAAAAATGGATTTCTGAAAATGAAACTTCAATAAAATGTATTTCTGTTTTTGGTTTTTGAGACCAATGAAAAATACAGTTTAGGTGAAAAAACACAACCCAACAGTTTGAGACAGAAAAAAACTTTAAATCATGGTCATGTGACTTTACTTTTTTCAAGATGAGTGTTTCACAGCTTTTTTATTTCGTAGCCATGAAACAGGAGCTACTGTAGATTTTTGTGGTCTATGTTGTTGTCTGCCCATTCCGTAGTATGCCTCCTCTCTGATGGGCGAGAAGTGACACAATACTTCCCATTTAGGTGCTGGGTCAACACGAGCACACCGGAAGGTAATTTTGTCGGCTGGGGAATCGAACACAGAACCTTCCGCATGACAAGCGAGTGCTTAACCACTGAGTAATTGCGCGCTCATTTATTGTACCAGTATTTTTTCTTCTTTTTTCAGTGTTTTTCACTCCTCCCCTACCATTAATTCGATCTTTTAACCGGTGGTACTACATCCAACCGGTGGATAATACAACACCCTTCAACCGGTGGCAATCGTACAGTGTTGCCACCGATGGATTTTAGGATTGAAGAGTCTCAGTATAATCAAATTGAATTACCTGACGAATTTAAGTACCCCTCCTATTTTTTCGCTTAAAAAATGTACATTTTAAACTTTTTTAAGATATTTAAATTTTGAAGATTTTTAAACACTTTTTGCTTTCCATTTATCCAGGCATATAACGCGAGGAGGAAATGGATTCTATCCCGAGGGAGAACTTAGAACGAAAGCGGATTAAAAAAAGCGTGGGAAGGGTAAGGGTAATTTTGTCGTCACTTTTTTGGATGTTTTTTTTCCCCGTTACAGATAGAGAGGAAAAAAAAAGAGAAAGAAAGAGAGAGAGAGGGAGAGAGTGAGAAAGAAAGATGTGACAGGAATTTATCAGTGCATAATATATAGAAATATGTACATTATTTTAAGGAAGTAAATTAAAATAATATTTTTAAATGAAAATACACCTTTGGGAGACTTGCTGAGTACTTATACCCATGTGAAATAGGTACTTACGGATTTAGATGAGGCCCTATAAATATTTTTCCGAACCCTAATACCATACAGTATAGACTTCACTATTTTATAAATGAAATTCTGCAACGTCGGTATTTTAACACGTTGAGCGCCGCAGGACCCCATGGGGGCTTTTTCTATACTATCAACTGGTACCTAAACCCACATGGGGGCTTTAAAATATGACTTCAGTTTATGTACACTAAGCCCCTATGGGGGTGTTGTATCAATGTATTTCTTATGAAGGAATTATTGCCGTGGAACAGAGTTATAACGTGATGGTCTTGGTTCTGAGCAATCTTATTAGCTGAGATAGCTTGATTTTGAAAATTGACCAATTTTTGCTTGGAACAGACAAAAGTTTACCTCAAAATCATGCGGCGCTCAACGTGTTAAATAAAGTACAATGTATATAAGCACTTTAGTTTCTCGGAGACGTTCTCCGCGAAACGACCGTTTCGCTTGATCTAACAAGATTTTTACATCAGCATTCTGTGAAAACTCATTCTCTACTTTCTTATCGGTACACATTGACATTTCCTACATATATAAATTGTATTGGATGTTCTTTCTGTGCTACATTTTTTTCTGTTCAGCAGATTCTTTTATGATTTCTGTTATCTTGCATCGGACGCAAAGATATTGTATTCTTCTTATGGATGGACTTGAAATGAAAACTTAAGAGGAACTTGAGACAAAATTTTAATGAGAGTTAGCAGAAATTCCAGATCAAAGTTTTTAATGCAAACCTGACTCATCATCATCATCATCATAGGATACCGTCATCGTGGACGACTGTAGCCAGACAGTGGAGGAATGACTCAGCACTTCTACCACTGTCTTTACAAGGAGGCTAATAATTGACAAGGACCCCCAGAACCAAGCCGGTCTACTTCCTGGTCTACTTCCTGTTTATAGTCCCCCAGCCAGACTGCTGGTCTAATACTCCTTGTTTATAGTCCCCCAGCCAGACTGCTGGTCTAATACTCCTTGTTTATATAGTCCCCCAGCCAGACTACTGGTCTACTCTTTGTTTATAGTCCCCCAGCCAGACTGCTGGTCTACTCCCTGTTTATAGTCCCCCAGCCAGACTGCTGGTCTAATACTCCTCCCCAGCCAGACTACTGGTCTACTCCTTGTTTATAGTCCCCCAGCCAGACTGAATGCCATTGTTTAATCACGTGCAGAGTGTCCGAAAGAAGTGTTCGCCTCATAAAGAACAGAAAGTTCAATGAAGAAACTACGACATAGAACATTGAAAAAATACTTTCGATTTCTAATATTAGAAATTTCTCGGAAGTAAAATAACTACCTTAGACATAACTTTGTACTAGATAATTTTTTTTCTGACCAAACCATTGACACTCGAACCATTTTGAAATAAAACATCTCTCGAGAATCTTATGCATTCACCTAAAAGTGAATATGTAAAGTTGAAAGTTATGATATTTGTGTTAATCATCTCGTGTCTCAACTAACTCAAATTTAACTGCCTTTCTTAAATCTCTGCTGGGCTTGGAACTCGAACCACCGACCTCCAGGGTAGAAGTCCGCCGCCTAGAGTGTCTAGCTCTAGACTCTAGAGACTCTAGCTAGACGATTAAGCTACTGAGGTCGGTGCCTTCACCTAGAATAATTTCTTTTAAAGCTCTTTTTAGTTTCTATCCCCCACTGAAAGTGCTGTAACTTTGTTATCCTCCCCCTCGGGCTCCTATCTCCTCCATTCTATAATTTCTATCAAGAAATGTCTCTTACAAGAAATAAAATAAAACAAGAGAATAGGAGATAGAAAAAGGAGAGGGAGGGAGAAGGATAAGGAGAAGAAGGAGGTGAGTAAGATAAAGAGGAGGAGATAGATGAGGAGGAGGAGGTGGTGGAGGAGGAGGAGAAGGTGTAGGAGGAGGAGGAGGAGCAGGAGGATGAGGCTAATGCGGATGATAAAAAAACAGAAAGAGAGAGAGGTAAAAGAATGAAATTATCTCAAATTTCTGTAAAATATGCAAAAGCAAGAGTTTCGTAAAGTATATAGAAATGGGGAGATGCACCGGGGCTTTTATATAGCCTACATATTTTAGCAAAACTTACATTATTGTAATGGAACATTATAAAGAGTCTTGTTATTATGTGGTCACAAACTCAAATTATTGATGAAAAATTCATGCACTTTGTGGGATTCGAACCAATAGAGCCCTATAGGCTACCTGGATTGGACCACCAGAATAGCTCGTTAATCACTTGTGTACCAATGCACCTGAAAAATTATTATAATTACAATAAATCAAGTCATATACCCAAAAAAATAATCCCTAGAATAAATATTAGGTATCTATTATTGTGTCTGATGGCAGAGATTACCTCAGACGATAATCACGCCCCTTGTCAATATTATTCTTGACAATAAAGAGTTATTATTATTATAATAATATCTATACCTAAGTACCTACAATCTAAAATATAATTATAACATTCATGTATATGTACAAAAAAGCTATGAACCAGTGATATACTTTGCACAAATAGAGACGTTCTTTCATACATAAACCTGAGTTACCTGAATGCGTAGGTACTATGTATAATTTGTATGTGAAGAATTATACATGCAAGTTTAATATTTTAATTAAGTCATAAAACTATGTGTATTAGTACTATATACTTATGTACTATCTCGTACCTATGTATAACATGTATTATAATTATAATATGTAAAACTTGATGTGTTTCTATATGTATGTACTTGTATATGTACATATTTATTTATAGTCCATGTAATTTTCTGGTTAGGTTGTATGAGTAGTTGTATGGGATAGCCAAAGTAGTCAGTTAGTTGTTTTATGATCAAGAAACCGATGTTTATACGAGTATACCAAGGAAGATGTTTATTAATTACACTCGTGTAGATAAATCTATATTATCTGTCCGACTTCTTCTTATATAGCTATAAATATACACGGTGAAAAACCAACTGCGAAATTTAACATAGTATTGTGATTAATTAAACATACGGGGGACCCTTACAAAGTTAGCATACGCGATATTTTCGACTTTAGCATAAAGTGGTTAGCATAGTTTATGCTAACGAAATTTGTCAAAAGTCGTGACGTCATAGTTGTGACGTCATTACTTTTATGCCAACGGATGTATAAAGTTATGCTATTGTTCAATTCAATTCAATTCATTGATAGCATAATAACATGTTTAACTTGCATAGTCTATGCTCTGAATTTCATTTGTTTAACATAACATTATACGTATCTTAGCATAAAGTAATTCGCCTATCATAAAGATTATGCATACTTGCTGTGTCATTTTCATACCAGTATACGAAGTAAGCATAGTGTTATGCTAACTGTTATGCGAAGTAGGCATACTGTTAAAAACCGCATGCTAACGTTGGCATAGTGTTATGCTAACTGTTATGCGAAGTAGGCATACTGTTAAAAACCGCATGCTAACGTTGGCATAGTGTTATGCTAACTGTTATGCGAAGTAGGCATACTGTTAAAAACCGCATGCTAACGTTGGCATAGTGTTATGCTAACTGTTATGCGAAGTAGGCATACTGTTAAAAACCGCATGCTAACGTTGGCATAGTGTTATGCTAACTATTATGCAAAGTAGGCATAACAATATACGAACGTTGGTATGGTCACTATGCGACCCTTGGCATAGTGACTATGCTAACGTTGGCATAGTCACTATGCCAACGTTCGCATATTCAATATTCGAACGTTCTCATAGCAGTATGCAAAAGTATGCATACAGCTATACGTATGATACGTATAGCTGTATGCATACTTTTGCATACAGCTATACATATACCTATGTATTTGAATGTACAGAAATTTGCAGGATAGCCTCCGACTAAGTGCATAAATATTTTGCACTCGGACGGAAGTCATCTACATGCATATTCCTAGTCATACAAAGTCATAGGATATATGTATTGCCCTATGTGTGGAAAATGAAGAAGAATTCAATTATTCAAGTAAATATAATGTACAACACATTACACTCTTTATTTACAGAAATTACACTTTAAGTTTACAGAAATTACACATTAACAATTTTTAAATTTACAGAAATTACACATCAACAACTTTTTATTTGCAGATATTACACTATATATACAGTTAAGAAAAAATACAACTTATATGTTACATTATCAGGGAGCGGTAAAATGGGGTAATAGAAACAGTCAGGTGTCTTTCAGGTATATTAGTATACCTTTATTACGTATACTCTGTACAGATGAACCTGTATAGCTCTTAGATCACCAGACAGTTAACAGTTATATCATTTATAAAGTTTACAGTTATGCCTACCTATTCTATGTTGCATCTTAAAGTAACATAAAAAGTGAAGTTGGGTTGAATGGAAAGCGTATGTGGAATGGGAGAAAATAGGTTTTCCAGAGACAAGTACTCTTTCTCTTCGGTCTGTTGTACTACTTTGTATGCTTGAAAGTGGTCAATAAAGTATTGACATTGTAATTTAGAACAAATGAAAAAAACTTGTCCGTTACAAACAAAAATGTCTTCTACTTGAACAAAAATTGGAAGCATAGTGTCCATACAAAGATCTTTCATTAGAATGCTAGATTTTTCTATTTTACAATTTTTCGTTTCCAACCATGTAATGGAAACGAACAAATCTGGGGAACTAACATTGAATTTGGATTTCAAAAACTCTGAATGCTCTGTGAAAATGCTCGATTTCCTACCAAAAACTATCCCCTCTACCTTTGAAGTTGATGATAAGTAATGATGTAATGTCAATTGGTTTCGCGTTGCAACTGTTTTGCAAATGTTAACTCTAGTACAAGCCGCACGAGCAGCTATTTTTGATACTCTATGCTTAGCTTCAAATCTCATGGTGGACAAAGAAACTAATGGACCAAATTTGAGAAACATATCTGGATAATGTAGAAGGAAATGAAACTTAGGCTTCAGGTTCTCTTTTACAACATCACTAAAAGTCCACAAAAATAGTTCAATTAAATGTCTAAGAGGAGCTATTTCATCCTTTGAAAAGGAACGTACCATTAATTTATCTAATAGTTTCCTCAACAAGACATAAAGGTCCCAGACCCTGTCGTCTTCAGGAACGTAATACCCAATAATAAGACCAAAATATTTGACAAAAACCATCATTTCAGATCCTGAGCATTTCAGTTTGATTGTGGCAGATCCATCATCAAATAAAATATTTGAAGGTTTATTTCGGCTATCCGGACCGAAATCGAAGAAAAAAATTTTTCTTTGTAAGAGTTCAATAGTCACAAATTTTTTTTCTTTAATTACATAATTTACAACGTAAGATAAGACATAACGACAACAACCTTCTAAATAATCATGAAGAATATCAACAGCAACATTGTCAAAGAGAGAAAACCCATCTAACTCTAACCAAACACACTTTTCTTTTATTCCTGTTTTTGAAGGATCGTTTACTTCCAGATCTCTGTTATAAGATTCCATGTCTCGCAATAGAGTAGTATCTAAAGTATGCATGGTTGCAAGTGCACTCTTGTCAACAGAACAAATTCTACAACAATAATTACCTATGAAACTCTCAACGAAACCCAAAATACCGTTTAAGCCCAAATTATCACCAGTGATACTAACGACATGGAATTTTACAGTGCCCTGGAAGTATCTATTGTGAACAGATATACCGTTACTACTTAGAAAATTTAGTTTCTGGATAATCGGGCTAAAAATAGCCTTGTTCCCAAAGGTACGTCTATCAGACGCATGGAACATCGACAACATAATAATGTTGTTCAACTGAGAAAACCAATATGGTGGGAGAAATGGAAGAGACAAATAAACCCCACCCAGTTTTTGAATTCCTGCATGGCTACCTAAGGGATTATTTACTTCGAAATCATCAAAGTATAAAATTAGTGGGAGATGCATTTCATTTTCTGATTGAACAAAATTTCTTCTTTGCCAAGCATTTCCTTGAACAATGTTACTCATTAATTCGGATGAATTGTTAACCATTCTGAAATAGTCAGAAATGCCCTTGAAAATGTGATCAAGGGATAAAATTTTTCCCAAAACCAACTCAACTGGTATCAACTGAAGAGTACAAGGAGAATGAGACAAACCTCTTCTAACCATATCTAAACGAGACCCTATTGTAATTTCAACGGGTAAAATTAACGTTCCCAAAATCTGGAAACACAGAATTCTTTTATGGTCTGAATTCAGATCAGACATTTCGTTTTCAGATGCTACGAACAAGTCTCTTAAATACAAGTGATAATAACTCTTAGGGAACCCTGATTTATCTATCAAATCAATAACCCTGGTTAAATGATTATTATAGGATGTCAAAAATTCTTCAATGTTAATTACAGAATTTTGAATGGTACTTCTTGGAATGCCTGGATTTGCATATAGAGAAGTGACTAACTTTCGCAAAGAATCTTTCACCGAGCTTGCTGTGTTCGCTATTTCACGAGACACATCAATTTCCATGGAAATAGTACTAGCAAGTGGATTATCATCTCGTATGAAAGAATCATTAAGCTCAGATGGTTCACAATCATGATGTAATGTTTTCAAATGCTTGCGTAGTGCATGCAAATTTGAATAATGTCGACGACAAGAAGGCGCTCCACATGTGAATCGGGAGGAATTACCATTTCTAGCACGTACAGGACATGAGTCCTTAATGTGCTTACAATATGAAAAAATAGTTTGGAACAATTTTTGACAGTCCTCGCAAGTGAACATAGTAAACAATTATAGTAAGCAAATTGAAATAGATTAAAAACAACAAAAATACGATAAAGGAGCTCAAAATTTGTACCTACAAGTAAACTAAACTAAAACAAATATATTAAAAAAAATTCTGTGTAGGGGGCTGACACATGTAGGGGAAGGTGGGGCAAAATGGAAAAGACAAAAAGAAAATGTTTTCAAATATTGGAGGAAGAGAGCAGAAAATAGAGCAAGTTTAACAGCTCAAAAAGAGGATTGTAAAACCGAGACTTTGATGGTCTGAAATTTAATTAAACTTAACCTCCTTTAGTCCCCACATTCCCCTACTTTGAGCAGACAAATTACCTACCTAGATGCCCTGGCTGCTCTATTTGCTTTAGGCATCAATGCAAGGTCAGCTAAAAGTTTAGTAGTCGGTGCATGAATCTTATCATACTTGGTGGATATTTCGTAGAAACCTAGCTGCAGTGTAAGCCACAGATGTTGACTCTCTTCTGGGTAATTACAATGCGTTACAAAGAAAATCTTGAAACAAAGATCTACAGCTGCTACAATTGAATTTTGAGGTTGTAGAATGTCATCTACAACACAATAAACATTGGTTGGATTTTTAAAATCACCTACATACATGACATAGGGTAAAGTGGGTCTGTACATTTTAGTCAATTTTTCAATCCGACTCACCCTGCAGGTTTCTATGTTAGAAGGACTGGACACATGCATTATGAATCCCTCGCAAACTTCAGACCTTGATGGTTTCCAAGAGTAACTCTTCACCTTTTTTGTGGCAGGAACTGATGTGAGGTAGGGCAGCAATAGCAGGCACTGCGCAGTCCGAACGTCCATGTTAGCGTTGGGTGACAACTCTTCTAGGAAACTGACGAGATCACTGGATACAAGATCTTTCCGAGAGGCCCTCTCTTTCACGGCTTTTGCTAGGGTGATGATCTTCTCCCTGTGATGGAGAAGGCCTTCAATCAAGCACGTTGTTCTTCCAGGATGCAATATGTCAAAGTCCATGTTTATCTAGAACAAAGAAGAACACACGAGATAAATAATCAACTATCATTGATAGTCAAGAGAAAGAAAAAGAGATAAAGAATGAGAAAAGAAAGTGAGATCGAAATAAATAAAAAATGAATAGAAAAATAAAAATAAACGAAAGAAAGAGAGAGAGAGAGAGAGAGAGAGAGAGAGAGAGAGAGAGAGAGAGAGAGAGAGAGAGAGAGAGAGAGATAGAGAGAGAGGGATAGAGAGAGAGAGAGAGATAGAGAGAGAGAGAAATAGAATTGAAAGTAAAATAAAGTGAGAAAAATAGTACTATCCCACATAACAAGAAAATCACCGATTTTCTTAGTGTGGGTTGTTTAGGGCATGTTACTCGTATGTCAGTAAATAATAATTATCTATTCAGTATTCAAGTTAATATTAAGGACTTATTGTAAAAATGTAATTTCATATAATATCAAAAATCAAAAAAGAAATAACTTACCAACACAGGTCCTCTTTCAGGATCCCGCAGAATACGATATGTGTTGAAGTACTGGATGATTGATTGAAATTTCTCATTGCCCGCCTGCAAACATTGGAGTCTGTCCCTTGATGTCTCCTCCCAACGGAGTTTGATAGTCTCGAAGGAATCACTTGGAGTAGCAGTCTCTAACCATTGCAGATAGTTTTGAACTACGGTGTTTTCTGAAAACAAAACAACACATGTTATTAAAAAAGTCACGTAGCCCCACATCTGAGATATAAAATTATTTTTTTATAATTTTTTTTTAGTTATTTGTACTAATCACTATTTTGATCACAACTACCCAAACTCGCTTTACCAAATATATGCTTAACCTGGTACTCGAACCTCCGACCTCCAGGTTACGAGTCCGTCGCCTTATTGATCAGGCTACTGAGGTCTGTTATAAGTTATCGAATTGTAGTTTAAGTATATACATACCTACGGTAATGAATGTGTCTGTTGCAATGCTTTTGTTCAACTCCGAGTCCTCCTGCTCTTGGTTTTCACGGTTCTGACTTGGCCTTCGCTTCTTGAACTCGATGACACCTTCCTTCTTTCCTTTATTTCTGAGATTTCGCCAGATTTCATACAGCAAGCCGGACGTGGAGCTCCGGTAAGGCTTATCTTTCTTTGAAGAAAATGCTTCAGGTAGATCATTGTCGCTGTCATTGGAACGGTACAATTTGAACCAGATGGTGGAGGTTTCTCGTTCAAAAGGAAACTGTTCTATGATTAGGTCCCGTATTCTCATGAAGTCGATTGTTGAAAGTGTCCGCTGGGGGCAGTGTGAAAATATGTACTTCATGATTGCTTGAGCAACAGCCTGCCGATCATATGACATGAAGGAAGTCATGTTGAGGTATGATTGCTTCTGCGAATTTGATACTCTTGAGAGCGCTCTATGAATCAGTGGTTTGTCAAGTGCCACAAAGATATTAGAGGTGTCGGGCATATTGCTTCCTGTAGTTACATTGCTTGGTGTTCCTTCAGGTGTCAAGGCTGGCGTGAGTCCAGGTGTCAAGACTGGCGTGAGTCCGGACTCTGGTGTCACAACTGGTGTGGTGTGCCCACCCACCGGTGTTGATGTCCAAGACCCCGAAGAACTCCATTGTGAAGAGTCATAATGAGACGATGAAGCAGTTCTCCATGCATCTAATATGACACTACTTGAAGAATGGCCAACGTTGTCTAGAGTTGTGTACGATCCTCCGTCTTGCAGAGATTGGCCATGTGGGAACTGATGTGATGTGCTTGGTTGAAATTGAATCATCGAGGTGTCTTCTTGTAAGAATTGGCTTTGTTGTTCACACTGTTTAATCCATTCGTCCCGTTTTTTGCGTAGAATGATGATGTGAGCAACACAGTCAATGAGCAGTTTCATCTCCGCCGGCTCCATGTCCCTCAGAATGTCCGTGGTGATTTGGTTATCTGAAACAGACATGAGTACCAATATATACTAGTGGATCAAACTGATCAGGTATTCAGGTTAGGCATTAAATTTGGCATTAAAAAAATGCCCAATATGGGCTTTCAAATTTGGTAGGGGGCCCAAATTTTTCAAAATGAAATAGCCCTTAATACCAGACAAAACATAATATCAAAATTTTATTTTTAAGGAATAAAAACTATACAGCAAAATTCCTTCGGCACGTTCAAAAACTATAGCGAAGGTAATTATTTGAAAAACAGCATTTAATATTTCTCACCTGATTTCATATATTATATTTTGTTTTAAACAAATTAGATAACAGAGAAAAACGTGTTTTGGCAATGAAAACTGACTATCGAAAATTTTGGTCGATTCCATTATTTTCCTTTCTTAAAGGACAAAGAAATTAAAGAGGTAACACTGGAGTCAGATTTAAATGAGAATTTTCCGAGGAAAGAATTGAAATAACTAAAAGGAAAGACTTTGAATAACAGTAAATTGGATATTACGAACAACCGTCGAACACTTGTACTGGCCAACAATGTAAATTTCGATTCGAACCGTCGGAAATTTCAATTTTGTGTTAAAGGAAATAAAGGAAAACTTACTTGCAAATGTTTCCACGTACTGCTGTAGTCCCCAGGCAGTTAGAAGGTCTGATACTGATACACTGTCCATGATGAGTCTTCAAGAATAACCAACTCACACAAGCACTCGACAACAACTAATGAGGAAGAACCAAGGAGCACTTGACTTGATAGCAACTAATGAAGTAATGAGACATTGCACCCAGGTTAAGGTGCTTATATAGGACCTTTGAACATCAAAGGTTGAATCCTCTTCGAGGGTACACTCCACTAAGAAGATTTAGATTACATAATAGGTACAAATTTTGAGCTGAACTAAATATTTTAAGTAACTAAGATACTATGTGAACAATAAGAAACTGGGTACATTTTTTTAGAATAGGTAGGTAAAATTTAAATTAATGTGTAATTTCTGTAAACTTAAGCAAGATTTTAATTTTATCATTAAGCTATTTCATTTTAGACTTTTTAGCAGACAATTCCTCTCCTTCGCCTGCGTCGTCTCCTAAAATTTCACTCACTGACATTACGAACGTACTTAATACAACCTTGCCTTGTCACACTTAAAAAGAAATGATCGAACCGAACACAACTATCTTTATTGGAAACATAAAACCTTAGCATGAAATCATACAAACCGCCCTATTTCTATGCTAAAAATTATGCAGACTTTACATAAGTCTATACGAAGAATGTCAATCATGTTAAATTAGCATGAATCTATAGCTCTTATTTTTATGTTTGTATAGTTTTATACGAACAGCCCTCATTGGCATGAAATGCATGCGTAAAGTAGCATACAATTACTTTATATGCGAAACACGTATGGTTTATGCTAATAGTTTAGCATAGCAGTTATGCTAAGACTGTGAGGTATACGAATTTGGCTTGAAGTTATGTCTTCAATTTTCCTGTATGTATAACTCTATGCAAACATTTTGCGTTGACATAAAAAGCATGCAGAATTAAGTATAAAGTGCCTTTTTGTACGAAAAATGCATGGTTCATGCCACCAAGTTTATGTTAAGCACGAGCGGTGTACCAATTTAGCTTGAAGTTATGTCTTCAAATTTCCTGTATGTATAACTTTATGCAAACATTTTGCGTTGACATAAAAAGTATGCGGAAATAGGTGTAAAGTGCCTTTTTGTACGAAAAATGCATGGTTTATGCGACCGAGATTATGTTAAGCACGAGCGGTGTACCAATTTGGCTTGAAGTTATGTCTTCAAATTTCCTGTATGTATAACTTTATGCAAACATTTTGCGTTGACATAAAAAGTATGCGGAAATAGGTGTAAAGTGCCTTTTTGTACGAAAAATGCATGGTTTATGCGACCGAGATTATGTTAAGCACGAGCGGTGTACCAATTTGGCTTGAAGTTATGTCTTCAAATATTTCATTTGTATAACTTTATGTGTGTGCATCGATACTGTTATGTTCAGGATCGTAAACACACACACACACACACACACACACACACACACACACACACACACACACACACACAACCACATACACACACACATTACACACACACAGTACACACACACAGTACACACACACAGTACACACACATACATACACACACGCAGTACACACAAACACACACACACACATACATACACACATACACATACATACACACACACACAGTACACACACACATACATACACACACACACAGTACACACAAACACACACAGACACACACACAGTACAAATGAAAAATATTTGGGCAAAAAAGTGGTTTTTTGTGAAATTGGTATGAAAAGTTGAAAGTTTAACAATTGTCTTTAGTAATTCAGGTAATTTTTATAACATTTTACTCTCGAACATTTTGCTCTCAGATCATTCATTTTTGCTGCAGAACTCCCGTAAGTTGAGTTGATCATTTTTCCCCAATTCAGGTGGCCACTAATAATTTGTAGGTATATAGGTGCTCATATAGGTGCTCACTACAGCATTGTAGGATTTTTTCCAGTAAATCCAAATCTAATTATATAATCCATCTTTTCTGTAATTGCTGAGGACAAGTCGCTATGGACAATACCTCCATATATAGATTGTCGTTACGAGGCTGAATGGGTCCCGAAAACATCCAAACCCATGTTGACAAATTATTGTCTCCGCCGGGATTCGAGCCCGGGTCTAACGAGTGCAAAGACCACTGAGCCATGTGCTGTGGGAGCTGGTCCCGTCGTATATTAACATCAGGTATATGAATTGTACACACAATACTTTATACTCCACATAGGTGTTTCGAAGTTCAGTTCAAATGTTCCAAATGTCATTAAAAAAGGTTCTTTCACTCGTATACCTGCGATCCATGCAAAAACAGAGGATGACCTCTCTCCATTAGTGACCCAATTGATATACGTCGCCGGCTGGTCAATATGAGTGGTGTGGTTATACATAACATAATATAGGTATATATGCTTTAAATTTCCGAAAGCCTCATCACCGTTAAATATACCTTTAACCTTTGCCTCTAAAATCCTTCCATTGTGTATTATTACCTAATATTAATAGATTTCAGAGTCCATTTCTCGAGTCTAGCCCATAGCACTATTTCATTTATTTATATAAGCTACGCAACGCTCAGGTAGGTATAACAGGTAGGTTTAAAGGTATATTAATGTGTTTCCCACGGAATCTGTTTGAGTAATTACAACACAAAAGCTAAGAATAATATAGGTATTAGATAATATTCCCGGGAATTACGTTTAAGGATTATTTAACATGGGCGAAACACATTTGAAAATATTATCAAGGTTTCTATATGATTAATTTTTTGTAAAGGTATATCACATTATAATATAATACGTATTGTAGTATCCCCAGCTAAATGTAGAACCCTCGTCAGTAACTTAAACAGTAACCAAACCATCACGGTTGCAAATTATTGCCCCCGTCAGGGTTCGAACCCGGGTACTCATTCATGCGGGAGCTGGACTAGTTTAGCATATAATTCATGCTAAAGTATTTATGCTACCCTAAGAAAACAGTTATTTTATGTTAAGATTTTGTTAGCATGAAATTATACGAACTTCACTATACATGTTCCGCATAAAAAGCTTCTCTTAGCATACATGTGGCACTGTTAGCATACATGAGATGACGTCATTAAAACCTGTTGTATAAAATTAAGCTAATTTTAGTATAAAAAACTTTTATGCTAAAGCCATTTTTATACGAACGGCTCTTTTTGTGTAAATTATGCTAAAATTATGTATAAACGCGAAAAAATTGATTTTTTTTAGCATAAAATATGCTAAATTACTATAGTTTTTATGCGAATGGTTTTTATACAAACTTTTTAAAAAATCCTTTTTCAGCGTGTATTCATATTCATCTTATTAGAATTTTTCAAAGTTATCTGTTGTTGTAATTTCTCAATTTTTGAAGAAGAACACATTCTAATTTTTTGGCTGGTACTTTTTTAAAATTGAGGAATTTGGACATTTCATAGGTCCGATCGTTTTATTATTATTATTATTTTGATTAGGTTTTATCACAAACACCAAGATGTTCTGATGAAGAGCAACGCTTTTGTTCGTTATCCTCGTTCTTAAAGGTTAAACAGATTATTGTACTGTTTTAAAAGTTAGACACGGACATAATATTCCAATCACAAAATTATATAAGCACAAATTCACTTTGATTGGCACATATTTTGCATCATGAACTCTATAAGTAAAAATAATAATGTTTACACATAAAATAAAAAAATATAAGCACAATAATAATTATATTGCCTTATTTACAATGCCCGATTAGGACTAATGAGTCATATTATTCCAGCAGTAAGTCCAAGACATATTATTATGTGGTCAAAATCCCAAATAGGAGGATAACATGTCATGTCCCGGCTGGGTTTCGAACCCGCGCCACGCCATCTTTCCATGAAGGGTTAATATCGGTCCATAATTGTTTTACTTCTTCTTCTCCTTATTTTTCTTCTTCTTTTTTGCTGAAAGTCGTCAGTCCGGTTTCAAATTAGTCTTAATTCGATGCGCCCAACGAAGATATCCTCTGTCGATCCAGACAAATTAAATACAATCTTACTTGGGAATTTTTCTTAATTTTTTGCCTGTGATGGAGGAAAAATATGCTAAATTTAATCAAAATCAGCCAGATTTTTAATGGGCGACGTATTCAAGTGATTTTTCTTTTTTTCTCCTTCTCAAATTACTATATTTTGCTTCTTGAGTTTCATATAGTACAAATTTTCATTTTATGTAAGCATACCTACATTATAAACGAAATATGAGGTGACTATCTCTGATGTGGTAATAGATTCAACTGATCTCAGTAGCTTGATTGATAAGGCGGCGGACTTGTAACCTGGAGGTCGATGGTTCAAGTCCCGGATTCAGCGTCGATTTAGTAAAGCGAGATTATTTAAACTATATTTATTTAAACTTACGAGTATATATGAGTTTTAATTTTATGCATATTAATATACTTTGTCATATTAAAATACACAATAATAAAACTACACTTACATTGTTAACATGTTGTCCTAAAAAATATAAATCTAAACTATTAGGGAACCAGCATCAAAGCAGGTGGTCAAAAGTTGATATATATATGAATCGTCCATGACTATGTATAGCCGACTTATAGGTATGCACCGAGTAACATAATTAAGATAATCATAATTAAAAATATACATGCATATTACTTCTTCTCATATATTTTATTTTCTTATTAACATACAGATTAGCGCCATTTATTTCCAGGCCAGTCGGAACGGCCATCGATAAACCAGACGGCACAAATGTCTTCTGTCAGTCAGCGCCTTGTCGTTATACCGTCAGGCTAAATGTACCAGGTATCTGAAAGCCTGGATATTGCTTGTACGTATTATTTATTTAAGCGATATTTTTAGCTTGTATACCTACATTTCTTGTCAGTCGATATACAGGGTGGAGAATGTTAGATGGAAAATATTTTCAGGTAAGATTTCAATGTGTTGAATTAAAAAAAAACGAAAAGATGAATATTTTTGTATGGTTACTTGGTTAGCAATAAATTATAACATCTAAGTTTCTGACATCTAAATTTTGTATTAGTGTATAAAACATCCTTATTGTAATTTCTAATTTGCACAGATACCTATTTATATTAGGTATATCATTTTTTGTACATTCTTATAGATAGGCAAAACTACAACTTAAGTTCATAATCATGGTTGTTTTTCCTGTGAAGTTAATTTTCTTTGTAAAATTTAGTTAGAACACTTTATTTTGACTTCATTATTTGATTATTTTTAGATGCCTCGGCTGGGTTTCGAACCTGTGACCTCTGGATTACCAGATGCGACGCCTTGATCTTTTTTTTTACACTTTATTAATTGGACATATTACAGGGTGGGGCAAAAGTCTGGAAACCCCTGAATAACTTTCGAATGGCTTCTTCGGTAAAATTAAAATTTTGTACGGTAAACCGGGCAAATAAGACCTTCTTTTAGAGTGAGGTCGATTTTTGTTACCGGTCCCCATGTCGGGGCCAGGGGGGCCAACTTCATTTTTTTTAATACGAACCCCCACCTTGCGATACATTTTAGGAAAGGTCTTTAAATAAGAAATACATTGGTGCAAATTTTATTTTTAAATATTAACTTTTTGTAAATGGCGTCCAACTTTGTGTATGCAGTAAAGTCTGGAAACCCCTGAATATCTTTTGAAAGGGCTTTCTCAGTAAATTTAAAATTGTGCACGGTAAGTCGGGGTAATTAGACCTTTCCAAAAATGTATCGCAAGGTGGAGTTTTGTATTTAAAAAAATGAAGTTGGCCTCCCTGGCCCCGACATGGGGGCCGGTAAAAAAAAATCGGTCCCATTCTAAAATAAGGTCTAATTACCAAGGATTACCGTACACAATTTTAAATTTACTGAGAAAGCCATTTCGAAAGATATTCAGGGGTTTCCAGACTTTACTGCATACAGAAAGTTGGACGCCATTTGCAAACAGTTAATATTAAAAAAAATAAAATTTGCACCAATGTATTTGTTATTTAAAGACCTTTTCAAAAATGTATCGCAAGGTGGGGGTTCGTATTTAAAAAAATGAAGTTGGCCCCCCTGCCCCCGACATGGGGGCCGGTAACAAAAATCGACCTGACTCTAAAAGAAGGTCTTATTTGCCCGGTTTACCGTACAAATTTTTAATTTTACCGAAGAAGCCATTCGAAAGTTATTCAGGGGTTTCCAGACTTTTGCCCCACCCTGTATATACAACACAAATAATTACAAATTAAAATACAATTTAAGAGAATAAAAAAATAATAAATAAATGTATACATATAATATAATGTCCTAACTAAAGGGCGGGGTTATTGCCTTTGGCAATCTCTTCCACCCAACCCTTTTGGAATCCGATCTTTCAACTCTGTGGTAGCTCGGATAGTCCATTTCCTCCTCCTCTCTTGTGAGATTCAAACCACCGACATCTAATTTGCGAGCCACTGAAGCTAGGTTCAGAACCCTGTATGGGATAGTATTAAGCTTGCATGTACTTTGTATGCTAATGGACGACCCCATATCGGGTCATCCATCTTGGATTCTTCTTGAGTGGCTGAGTTAATAAAGATATAAACGTGATGGGACCTGACAGATGGTCCGAAGAATTTGCTTAGGAGGAATAATTATTTCAACCTTGGACCATGGCTTGTCAATTTGTAAAATTATTCAACCCAAGAAATTTTTCTTCTTCTTTTTATTATGCTGAAAGACGAACATATTATAATACATTTATTTTCATAGTTCATTTTTAATGGACTACGTACTCAAGTGATTTTTCTTTTTCTTCTTCTTCTTTTATTCTCCTTCTCAAATTACTATTTTTTGCTTCTTGTGTTTCATATAGTACAAATTTTCATAGTATGTAAGCATACCTACATTATAAACGAAATATGAGATGGCTATCACTGATGTGGTATTGTATGGTACTATTAATAGATTCAACTGACCTCAGTAGCTTGATCAATAAGGCGGCGGTTTGTGACCTGGAGGTCGGTGGTTCATGTCGCAAGTTAGGCTATGGTTTGGTTCGTAGAGCGGACTCGACCGTGTTTGAGCAATTGTGATCTCAACAGATATGATAAATTTATTTTATTTTTGAACCACTGACCTCCAGGTTACAAGTCCACCTCCCTATCGATCAAGGTGGTTCGGCCCCTTATTCCTCATAAGTATTTTATTTTTAGAGATGAGTGTTTCACAGCCTTTTTCATTTCGTAGCCGTGAAACAGGAGCCACTGTAGACGCTTGTGATCTGTGTTGCAGCCTGCCCACTATATTTTCTCCCCTCTGATGGGCGAGAAGTGACACAATACTTCCCATTTAGGTGTTGGGTCAACACGAGCGCACCGGAAGGTATCCCTTACAATTGTAACCAAATTAAGAATACAATTTTTTGTCGGTACGGGGGATCGAACCCGGGACCTTCCGCATGGCAAGCGAGTGCTTAACTACCAACTTAAGCGATATCAGTGTTATATGTAAAAGAGTCGCTGTTAAATCACCCCATGAAGTCTAAGAAGCCCGAGCTTTGTAAGCTTTCAGGCGCCTTGTTGAAGCTAATATATTTCCCCGAAGAATATTTCGCTAGCTCCAAGACAGGGCATAAAGTTTCTTTCTACAGTATACTGACTTTTGTCATGCTTTTGCAGCTTTTGTAATTTTGCCAAAGAATATACCACGACCATGAATATACCTACAAACCTACATTATTACATATCTATACTTGTACCTTATCAGGCACGGCGAGTGAGAAAATGTGTTGGGGGTGCTGTCACAAAACCGGACTAAAATGGGGATTTGTAAAGTCGCTCTTAAAGTATCTGAAAAGTTTGAGTTTGTTTACCATTCCGGTCATATTATTTATGCATTAATTATTCTAGAAATGTGTGTGATGATTTTCATTGTGTGCGAGCTAGTACTTGAGAGAATCCTCTCTTTTTCTTTTTCGTCTTGGGGGTGCTGCAGTTCCGCAGCTCCTTAGCACCGTGCGCGCCTGTTCACAAGAATAATGTAGAATGTACTCTATACTTGACTGTAATATGTTTGTATAGATGTGTGGCTTGCACGGATATGATATATATATTTATATACTCGTAGGTATAGATGTTCCTGGATTTCAAATTTGCTCGATTTGGTGTTTTACAACTTTTCATAAAATTTTCTTGTTTTGTTTTTATTTTATTATATAAATATTTCACTTCTTGCTTTCTCTGGCTCAAGTATTGACATTTTGACGTCATGAGGTGATATAACTCGAGAACATTTTCAGTCCTGAAGACATGTTTTATGTACGGTGTATTTTGGAACCATTTTTGGAAAAAAATTTCCTACTCTACTTTGAAAAAAGTCAAGATTTGAGAAATTTTCTAAAATTTACGCTGTCTCCGAATTCATTCCCGAAACGATGTACGTGTACGGCAATGCCTCATTGTGTAGAATATGGTTCGGAAGTGTAAATATAAAGCCATGCCTAAAGTGAAGCAAAAATTTAGAAGACTGACGATTCATGTTTTCAAAAATGATAGTAGCTAAGTAAATAGTTGTTATATAAACCTTTTTTTTGAAAGGTAACTGTGCCCCGGAACCGCTTTTGCATTATTTCAAGGCAGTTTACCTTTACATTCCGAAAACGGGAATATTCGGAAAGAATTTTTCGCTCCGGCCGGGATTTGAACCCGCAACCTCCGGCTCAGTAGCCAATGCTCTTAAACACTGAGCCACGGAGGTCGGCATTTATACTAACGATACTGATTTTTGACAAACTAAGCTTCTATTATTTTCTGATGTCTTGATGTGTAAATTGTGTATCTTTGACTTTTATCTGACGGGACTTTTAAGGTGATTTACATGATACTACATATATAATATGTACTGTCAGAGTTGCATTATCTTTGCTGCAGGGATTGAATTGTTACACCTATTAATTAGGAGCAGAAATAACTGTATTTTAATATTACTTAAACAGGTAATTCAAGAGAGATAACAGGAAGGAAGAATGAGTTCAGAGTTGTCTAGAAGGTTGGAGAGGATTTTTTTTTTTAACTTTCAAGTGAAAGTAAAAAATAATTAAATTTTCGCCCCCTTGAGTTTTCCTTTTTTTATTCTCTCTCTCTCTCTCTCTCTCTCTCTCTCTCTCTCTCTCTCTCTCTCTCTCTCTCTCTCTCTCTCTTCTGCTAATTTTGTATATTTTTTAACAGTTTAATCGTAGCAGAGGCTCATGCAAATGAAAAAGTAGAGGATTTTTTTAATATACAGGGTGACGGTAGTTTTTTTGTTTTTTTATTTACTTTGGAGTGAAGTTTTTAATGTTAAGTTGTATTTCTCAGCGCTATATGGCTTTGTTCATCGGGTGATGAATAAGAATCAAGTCCTATCAGAGATTCGAACACGAAATATACTAAATTGATAGAAGAGGTTTAGAAAATATAATTCTAATAGTATCTCAAATTGTTCAACTTTCTCTTAAAAAGAAAAAAATTCACATTAGGTACCACAAAATAACTAATGATGACAAAAATAATAAAATCCTAGCCAAAAAGTTTTCATTCTGCCAAAAACAATGAATTTCCCAGGGACCATAGGAAACTTTTAGGCGGAAATATAGAGCCGGAAAGTAAAAATATGTGTGGAAAAAATAAATGATCACCACACATTGTGTCGAAAATTTGTCTTTTGTTGAAAACAGGTCACTGGTGATGATAATTCAAAAGAATCTGAAGGTTTTACGAGCTAACATGTTCAAGATTTTCAGAAGAAAAAACTTAGTTTTCCAAACTCAACAACAACGTTGCTAAAAATTTATTTTTATACTTTCTGTATAAAAAGTTTACATCATTTCCCAGAAAAAAATCTAAAAAGACAAGCTTACGAAAATTTCACTTGGAAATCTTAAAGTTTTATGATCCAAAAATATATTCTCGTGAAGTCTGCAGAGGGTTGTAAAAAATTCTGGTTCGCCATTTTCCTCGAAAAATTTCTTCCTTTTTTTGTGAAAAATGCTTGGAGAGGATTTCATGAGAGGGGATGAGAAGAAGTCCTCTCGAAAATAGAAACTTTTGTAAGAAGAAAATCATAAAAGTGAAAAGGCTAACTTCTTCTGCTTCTTTTTTTGTGAATTATTTACACAGTAAGATTTTCTTGTTTTTGTAATGGAAAAAAGAAATTTAGATGCATATATTTTTGCTATAAAAGTCTTACATACAAAAGTATATATCAACCAACACTATTTCCTGAAGTCCAAAAAAAGATCTCGGCAAACATAGAATTGCAAAATGTAAATAATAAATTGTAAATCAAACACCTCGGCCGAGGTGTGAAGAACGCCTATACAAAGAAAGAGACATAGGTAACCACCTTTAATGTTTCTTTGAATATTTCTCTTGATTTAATTGTTTCAATGGAAAAAAGTGTTATTTTAAATACAACTTATTATAGCATGAGAAGCCAGCCTCCGTGGCGTAACAACGGTTGTGACTACTGCCCGTAGTCCAGGGATCCTGAGTTCGATTCCCGGTTGGAGCAGACTTTTCGCACAGAGAATTCTGTTCCCTGAGAACATGTAAGGCTGGCAATTTCGGCCCTACCTAGGCTGGGTGGGGTTAATGTGGTTAGCTCGTACGATTCCCAGCGAATGGAGGGTATTAAAACCCCCGTCCTGTGTACCTCAAGTCAGGACGTTAAATACCAAATAGAATCGATGGACATGAAAGGAGCCTACACATTGGATCTGGGCGTCCATATAATCTTCTCACTACCGTGATTTAGGTATCAATACATATCTCACGGATACGGAATTATTATTATTATTATAGCTTTAGAAAAGAAATTTCAGGGATCCTATTCCTGTGCATCAACGATTGGACGTCATTTTATTAAATATGATGTAAAAAGTCATGAAATCCTACTTAATCCTTTGCAACGGAGTCTGCAATAGGTTTTTTAACAAAACTCCCTCTTATTAAACTTTTTACACAATTATTTTTCCAACTTTTAATTAGATTTACCCTTGAATTTAACAGACTCGTGCCAAATATAATTAAAAATCTCCATTAAAGTCTCTGCTTTAAAATTTTAAAACCAAAGTAAAAAAAAAAGTTGTCTCAAAATAATTTGACGCCATTTTTATATTTCAAAGGGGAATGAAATAGCCTCACCACAGATGGTTAGTGGTTGTGTTTGAAATTTGAGACACTTTATGGGGATTTCTTGTGAAATTTCTTCCATCTGGGGACCTCGAACCCAGAAACATTTGATCACGCATCTGTCAGAATTGAACAGGTTAAGCGGACCATTCTCCTAGATTATTTCTTTTGAAACAAGAGGAATTCCTAATTTATGGCATGGAACCTTTACTAATTCTGCCATTTTTAAACCTTCAGGAGATTATTTCTCAATAAAATCTGGAAACAGTTGTACCTTAAGGTATGTGATTTACATTTTTATGAGATTTACAAAATATTGTAGAAAATTTTAACTAACCCAAAAGTGTCAGGATCGAAAGTTATGCAACCTGTGTCATATGGTTGATGGACCAAATCTAATGGATCAACCATCTATTTTATTTAATTGTTTCTTCTTTCCAAATTTTCATTATAACGACAAATTTGAATGCATGCTCTTGTGATACAAACATACTTTTTCAAGATGTGTCCCAGAAAATGACACGATTCTGGACTCTGGGCCTATGTGCAAGATTTAGATACCCACATTATAGGTCTACAGAAATGTATAGATACTCGTATGTGGATATCATAAAAACTTTTATGAAGGAGCCCTTTTAAAATAAGAGGTGTTAAGGTTAATTAGTGATGGAAATTTTAGATGTTGTATAAGATGAAGTAGGCATATTGTTTTAATTTCACCCTTCTGCTGTGTTTGTATTTAAAATTAAATAATTCGTTCGGTCATCTGTTTAAAACTGTCAGGTTATCATTATCATTGCAATTATCACAATCTTATTATAAAAAGTATGAAGTCAGTGTGAATGCACCAGGTCTCGTAGGATCAACGAAATTAAGCAACGTCCAGCGAGGTTCAGACTTTGTGATGCTGGCATTCCGGGCAACCAGGTTGGGTGAGGTTAATGTGAGTATTAGGTTTTTGAATTTCCTACGAATGGAGGGTACCTAACATCCCCGTCGTGATATGATGTTAAACCCAAATTAAAAATGTATGAATATCATAATATCTTTGCATCAATAATTCTCGTGTGTTCAGTCAATGGCCCAGAAGATTTTTTTTCCATGGAAGTCTCTCAAAAAGACTTCATATTAAATTTCTTGAGAAAGTATATAGCTATATGACTAATATACCAATAATAGCTAAAGCTCCTAGATTTTAGATCTCTAACAGTCACTGTTACATACATAGGTATATAAAATATTGATACATACTCGTATAGCTGTCGTTAACTACATAACTGTTACAATTTAGTAATTGTAACAGTTATGTAGTAAGTAAATCATCTGTGCTGTAAGTAAGTTATCAACTGTAAATATATAATATATACTTAATAATGTATTAGCTAATACATATAAGGTTGAGATAAAAAAAAAAAATGACACAGGAAAATCACTAATGAACCACTCACTAAGAGGTAAATCACTAATGAACCACTCACTAAGAGGTAAATGGTCTCATGCCAATCTCACAGCGACCTCTTCTGGAAATTTCAATGGTAATCTAATTTAGTTTAAATTGATTTAATTTAATATAATTTAATCAGGCCTCAAGCATTCAATCAATTTATAGTTTCCATATAAGTTACAAATGGTCGAGAATCGTGCGTTTCTATCAGTTATCCGTTATCAGGACTTGGATTGATTTGCACCGTTTTACAGCGACCTGCAAAAGTTTCTCAGGACATAGATTGATATACAAGGACACCACACGGCTTGAAAAACCTAGTCATGAAACTTTTTCAATTGTTTTTGAACTGATTTCAGTTTGACCAATATTTCAGTTTAAGTATTTCAGTTCAAGAATATTTTTTATACAAAGAAATCCTGAAAGATTATTCTCCAGCAATGTGACGAAATATTTCTTAATAAATATTACGTCATTGGCAATTAAGTGGCACAATTACTTAATTATTACAGCTCCTGGTTCCTAGAACTGGACGCAAATAAATTATGATGCAGTCTGCAACTCGGCAGTGTATGCGCTTTAAGTTCTGAACTGAAAAATAGTAAGTTATGTATTCGTAGGTATCCATTGGTTCGAATCCCACGCATTGTACGATTTTTTCTTCATTAATTTGAGTTTGTGACCTCATAATAATGAGACTCTGAGCGTAAATAATGCTTTGAGCATTAACCTCGCCTGGTGGTTACCGTCCACTAAAGAGTATTATTATTATTATTATATTATTGGTGGTCAATTTGACAGTCTGGTAATCCAGAGGTCATCTTACCCTACCATTTGGGATTTTAACCACATATGTAATGTAGGAAATTCTCGTATGTCTTGGCCTTACTGCTGGAATAATGGTAGGTACTCATTAGTCCTAATCGGGCAGTATGAAAGAACCAATATTTTTATAAATATATTCTCTCCTTTCTTCATTACAGAAATCTCTTTTTCAGAATTTAATGATCTGTATCTGTGTGTCAAGAGAAGAAAGTTTCAGGTGGTTAGATTGTTTTTGTAACCTACATATATATAAATTACGCACTATGGCAATTTTTTACAGTAGTCCAATTTTTCGTCATATTCTTCCTTATCCCTAGAGGCACAGAAAGCTATTGCTAGTAGGTCCCTCTAAACTGGGCAGTTTTTCGCTAATCCAATTACGAGGAATGGGTCAAACACGTTGTTTCTTTTCATTATCTTTGAATTTGATCAAGAGGCATACACTGCTAAATTATGCTGATTTCAGCCAGTGACGTATCTACCTAGGTTACGTGTACATTATACATTTTTTTTTGTACAATGTACAGGGTCCGCCTTATAAACTTGATTATGAACCAAATCGAATTACCAAATATTTTCAAAAAATGAATTTTCATAAAGAATTTTTCTTTGGTGGAGTTCTAAAAAACAAAATTCCATTTAATCAATTTAATGTAGTACTTAACAATTCACGTTTTGAAGATATCATCACGGAGATGTTGGCCTTAAATATTAGGAGTGCATAAATTCAGAGCTCAGACGTTCTCTCAAGTTAAGCATCGCGTTTACTAATTTATATTCGGAGATAACATTGATTTCCAGGTCGAATATCTTGTGGAGTTTTGGTTTTTATCCAAATCAAGAACACAAGAAATCAATGTAATTCCCAAAGACTTTGCAGTAAACGCGATGTACAGCTTGAGAGAATGTCTGGATTCATGAATTCTGCATCAATGTTCTGCTTCAATTATTAAACATGTTGGATCAAGTTTTATTTACAAATGACATAGAATATATACATACATAGATATTGAAATTAAGAAAACAAAACTTGATCAAGGGCGGTGCTAATGCCAACGGCATTCTCTTCCATTTTTTGCTGAGTGGCATTTCGTTAGCATTCCATTAATGGAAAATTCATTTTAAAAATTTAGTTCTGTAAATATAATCATAGACCCTGTATAGTACTACTCCGATAGCCACGAAAAAAATACCTATCCCCCGAGAAAGCAGTGAATATTTTTTCGTGATATTTGGAAATTACGGACTCGGATTCTTCGCATGTGAATTGGTAGTTGCTGTCAATGGTATATTTTTTGGCTGTACCTACATTATTCACAGTAAACCTAGTTAGGTATAGGTACTACCTCCCTAGGTAACTTGTGATGGTAGGTATAAAAGCCTAAGCAACTTCATTTTGTGGTACCTATACCTTGATAAGAATTAATTTCGTAGGTATTATTTACCTACGTTGTCAAGTGGTTAACGCGCTAGTCTGGTGATCCAGGTAGCGCAGGGATCCGTTGGTTCGAATCCCACCCAGTGCATCAATTTTTTCTGATTAATTGGAGTTTGTGACCACATAATAATATTAAGACTCTGAGGGTTAATGGGTGGTAGAAAATGCTGTGAGCATTAACCTCGCCTGGTTACCTTCCACTAAAGAGTATTATTATGATGTATTTACTTCAGAACTTCAAAAAATTGCATGATCGTGGTGGTTGGTGGCGGATGTCATTATCACCACCCTTAATTGATCAAACTTTTCATTTTCTTGTATAAAGCTATTGTATTATTATTGTAAATAAAGTTTGATTGAATATGTTAATAATAATATTATGTTCAATGATGTAAGACAAAAATATACAACTGTTTATGCCGAACGTGAGTACAAAGTACTTCCTGCAGAATATTTTTAATGAATTTTTTTCTTTTCTTTTTTTCTTTTTTTTATCATATTTGTGTTAATCACTTTCGTGGTATCACAACTACTCAAACTCGCTTTACTAAATCTACGCTGAAACCGGGACTTGAACCACCGACCTCCAAGTTACATGTCCGCCGCCTTATCGATCATGCTATACTGAGCTTGGTTAATTTTTTTCATTTTTTCAAGATATTCCAGAGTTTTATACAAAAATATTTCTTTTCTGTACATCACAGATTGAACCTAACAAAATAGATATGCAACCTTCTAGGTAAAATAGTATATTGACTTTGTATAATTTATGGCTCTGCATGAGTCCTATTTATTGACTATAAATACATACATATACATAAATATAGGTATGCATAATAACATACACATAGGTATCACATATCAGACAATTTCTAGTTCATTTAATTTCTTGAACATTTTATGTTCTAATACTATCTCAGTCTTTATGTAATATGTATATTTGTAGGTATAATATACCTACATATTATTAGTATAATATTTAAAAAAAAAATTAAATACATAATTTGAAATGAAATTTACATACATATTATGAAATATTTACCTACAATTATACATATTATGTATTTATCATATCATATTATGTATATTATATTACAAAAAATATCATGGAGGTAGGAGAATAACATCAAATACTGGCCTTACGACTGTTTTCAAGATACGAGTATAGGTAGTAGATCAGTTTTCTTTTGAATCAGTAGGGATCCTACCTTGATTTGCATGTTACAAAAACTGCAATGTAAGGAATAGATTGGACGCCCCGGCATGTAATAATAGACGTTCTTGGGCTGATTTTGCAATTTTGCAGCCATGTTAAGCAACGGGGGGCTGGCATGGTGGCGTGCAGAGAAAACCGGACAATGAATCAACTCGGCATATTCAAGAGTCAAAAGTTAAATGAAGAAGAGGATAAAATGATTGTGCTCAATTTATATAGGGTGACTTAAAAGATAAATATTAAATTTACAGGAAAAAAATATATAAAACTTCTATACCTCCGTAGGATGATCAATTAGCCGCGGACTTGTATTCTAGAGGTCGGTGGCTCACGTCCTAAGTTAAGCAGACATTTAGTGAAACGAGTTTGAGTAAATTTGTGATTGACACAAAGGCGGTAGCTTTCTTTTTCCTTTTTTTCAACTAGAGAACCTATTACAACATACAGGGTAAACCGTATGAAAATGTTACTGACTACCTAATTATATGACTTTTAATCCATGTTATGATATTTTAATACAAGTATCGGCTTACATAATTAGAATCACAGCAATAAGTTGGGTTGGGTGGAAGAGATTGCCATAGGCAATAACCCCGCCCTTTAGTTAGGACATATTGTATATATTTTGTTTATTTTTTTTATTTATATTATTAATATTGTCAATTTTATTTTTAATTTTTACCATTATATGTCTGTATATTATATATTATGTTCTAACTAATAAAGAGTTTCTAAATAAATAAATAAGTAAGATATAGTATTACCTGCAGAAAACTTAAATATATTTCTGCTAATCTATAAATGTGTTTCTTTATGTTATTATATATCACATTCTTTAGTGGGGTAGCGCAGAATTATAGTACTTTTTCCATATCTTTAATATCCCAATATCTTTTTTTTGCCTATAATTCCGAAACTGGTTGCTGCAAACATTAAATCAGCAACTCATTTTTCCTCACGAGGTATGAGTGGACCCCGCTGCTAATCTCTGCGCTATTCTATTACTTTAATGTATGTCTCTATAATATCTCTATTTTAACACCGCTTTCTGTGTTTATTTCCATAAATAATCTGATTATTTTTTATGGAAATTTATCCATATTTAGTTTTCTGGCTAAGAGCTTAAAAGAAATGCAATTACTTTTCATTGAGAGTCTTATCTGTGGATATAATGTAGAAAGACCGCTGCGATCATAGATACTTAATAATAGGTAAAACTGTATGATTAACGCACAAGACAAAGAGATCTTTAAAAAGAGACTTTAACACTTTTAGGACCGGATTATGAAACAGGATTAAATATGTAGGATTTGTTAATCCAAGCCACTATTACTTAAACGACTGATATAAATGCACTGTGCTTGGTTGAAATTACCACCAGAGGGCGCGTTAATGAATAGTGTGGAATTTGTTAATCTAATCCTGTTTCATAATTTGGCACTTAAACTGTTGAAAAATTCTATCAAAATATTATGGGATAAAATCTCATAGAGTTTGTTTTTCCTGCAATGTCTCGAGCGTCAGCAAAAAATTCTTCTGAAACTCTGAGAAACATTGTTTCATTTTTATTATAAAATGTCGTAAAAAGTATTCTGCTATTTTTTACAAGCGGACAGAAGTTTGAAATTTTCTTTTTGAAAGAAAAATATTTTGAGAGAAAATCCTTCGAAGTTAACTGAAAAATAAAACTTGGATTTGTATCTAAGTATTCTTTTTTTTCGTTTTAATACTTGTAGCCTAATATTTTCTCGAATTAAGCACTTGGAACATGACTAGTATATTAAATTTCACACTTAAATAGACGTAGGGAAAAACTGATAGCAATAATAATAGTAGATGAGGAAATTACGTATGATGTTTGTTAGATCGGAATGTTGGGTTGGGTGGAAGAGATTGCCAAAGGCAATAACCCCGCCGTTTAGTTAGGACATATTTATTATTATGTGTATATTTTGTTTTTTTTTCTGTTTATATTTACTTTATCAATTTTGTATTTTGATTGTTACCATTATTTGTTTGTATACATGTGTTCTTCTAATAAAGAGTTTAATAATAATAATATATATGTTCCGTGTGAATATAAATATGCATATTCATATTTAACATTATTTTAGAACATAATAATCCTAATGATGATGTTCTAAATAATGTTATTTATGTTTAATAATATGCATATACATTATATACACATACTCACGAAGTACGCATGTAGGCCGTAACTACATTCACGGGGGTTTTACGGTTTACCCTCCATTCGCAGGGAACTTACAAAGTTTCTACACAGGTTGAACCTCACCCAGCCAGAGTGAGTCCGGGAATAGCCAGCATCGCGAGGGTTTGAATATGAATGGTCACCCATCCAATTTCTAACCTCGCTGGATATTGCTTACATTCAGTGACAGAAGGGGAACTGGTGTATTCAAAGAGTCATTGACGCGGGCTATAAATAGATATTTCGAATGAATGGTATTTTAATTATTGTGATATGAATTTGAAAGCGATGTTAAATCCAAATTAATAAAAATATCTTGAGATTTCATCAATGACACCAAGTGTTTACATTTAAAAACTTTCAATGTTTTCAGTTAGGAGTTTTAGTTAAATGGTTTGATAGCATGCCTCAAAGTGCTGAATTCATTTCAATGTAATGGAATCTCCTAGCTTTAGACGTTGCGAAAAGAAAAATCCATGTTAGAAATTTAATTTTAAAGGAGAGAAAAAAAAAAAAAAAAAAAAAAAAAAAAAAAAAAAAAAATGAAGCATTACTCCTAGCAAACCTATAATTTAAATTATTCAAATGCCATGTTTTACCCGGGGCCATGCTGGGGCCTGAATTAAATTTTGTAGTTATACGAACATTAATTATTTCGTGTTTTTATTAATTAACTAATATTATATGCTTCATTAAGTCAGTATACATATTTATACCTCTTGTTACCTACTATAAGTTGTACAAATATACACATATTATTTAAAATTTATAATAGGTAGTTAGTATTAACATTATAATCAGCACCGATGGTATAATGTTATGTTTTACCGTAAGCACATGTTATTCTACCATGTTTGTGGACCCAATACAATGTTTCTATATTATTTTTCATAGAGCGAGTTAGCGCGCTAGGCATTGCACACATGGTGACCTGGGTTCGATTCCCAGCGGGGGAGGATTTTTTCTGCTCTGTACTTGGATGTTCGGGGTCCACTCATACCTCGTGAGGAAAAATGAGTAGCTGCTTTAATGTGAAGCAGCGACCAGTGGCAGAATCTTAGGCAAAAAAATAATACAAGGTATTGAAAATTAAAGTGGTAAAGTCCTATGATTCTGCGCTACCCACTAAAATTGTGACATAATAACACAAAGAAAAAGCATTATTATTATTATATTATTATTATTATATTATTTTTCATGGTTTCTAAAGTGGCAAGGTGGTTTAGTCATTAGACTCTGTATTATTTTTCATGGTTTCTAAAGTGGCAAGGTGGTTTAGTCATTAGACTCATGAGTAATTTATAGACCTATTTTACCTTATTAAGTAACTTAAACTGGACGATGCCATTGTAATTCTTCTCGTGTATAATTTAATTAAGATTTACAAAATGAAAATATTGAGGAATTAAGGATACTTTATTTGGAAATTATCCAAACCTCATATACAGTTTATGAAAGTTGAGGTTATTGAAGCATGTGAGGTATACCTTTCGGTGCGCTGGTGTTGACCAAGCACCTAAATGGGAAGTACTGTGTCACTTCTCGCCCATCAGAGGGGAGGCATACTACGGGGTGGGCAAGCTACAACACAGACCACAATCGTTTACAGTAGACCATGAAACAACACAATCGTTGTTTCATGGCTTCGAAATAAAAAAGGCTGTGAAACACTCATCTTTAAAAAGAAAGAAAGAAAAAAGAAAAAAAATATGTTATATTAAATACTATTAAAGGTAGTATCTATTAACATTTAGTACTCACCAAATTTGCCAGCGTTTGGGGTGAATCATAATGTATCAATCAATCTAGTGTCAGCTTCCAACAAATAAGAACATCTTCACAATAATTATATAATTATGTACAACTTTCTTGCCAAATTACCAAATTGGTGCACTGCTGTAGGCCACTCCTACATGTCCTTGAAGCTAATGCTGATATTTTTTTTGCGAAAACACCTGATTCACTTAGGGCCAAATTATAAAGCAGGATTAAATTTAAGATAAACCAGTTCGGGCTATAGTGCGCTGTGATTGGCTGAAACTCCGACGTAAAGTAAAAAGTCTGGCTTATCATTAATTCAATCCTGTTTTATAATTTGTCCCTCAAACAGTCAATGCAAATCACTGAATAATATATCTGTTGTTTTGGGAGACACTCATCAGAAAAAATAAAGCTGAAAAAATCGTCACTGAAAAAAGCGGACCTCACCATCTGTGTCCGAATTAAAACTGAGAGGCTAAACCATCTAGAATTTGACTATCAATCTATTACCGAATTTTTCTTTTGTTTATTTAATTTTTATTGATAAAGAAACAGTTAGGCATTGTCTAGTTATCTATAGTATGATCAATTCACTCAATTGTCCTCAAATCCAGGTCATGTTGATCCTCCCATTGAATGGAATAACGGGAACATGTCCTTAAGGACAAACAAGGAACCTGTATCATATGCTCGCCAAGACAATGCATTGGAATAACTGTTCCATATTTCTCCTTTCAATCCTTTTTTTACGACTCTTAAAAAAAAGCGAAGACCCGGAAAGAAAAAAAATCGATATATGTTTCTACACTACGGGGCATAAAATTTGGCTTATATGTATCTAAGTACATGCCTCATATTTTGTGTTCATCACTTTCGTCAATTCACAACTACTCAAACTTGCTTTACTAAATCTATGCTGAAACCGGGACTTGAACCACCGACCTCTAAATTACAAGTCCGCCGCCTTATCGATCAAGCTACTGAGGTCGGTATATAGGTATATTGGTATATATATCACTCATACCTAGCATTTAAAAAGTTATGTTTTTGTTTATACCAATACCTTGGGTTACAGGAGTCAATCGCTTACTCGTTTACACAGCAGACTCGTAACTTGTAGGTTAATGCAGAAAACTCAGATATAAATATAAATACTAAGGTGCGGTTTTTTTTTTTCTTCGTAAATTTGGGAAAAAATGTATGAATCAATTTTTATGTATCTGCCTGTATTCCTACTCATATTTAAATAACATGTAGTGGTTTAATCTACATTCGTGTGTTTACATTATAGTCTACGGAATAACGGATTGCATTGTTTGTTTGTCAAAACATTTTGGTTTTTTTATTCTCTTTCTGTGGTACAGCAGTGGCGGCTCGCCGGGTGAAGACACTGAAGACATTTTCACCTAATTTTGAACAGTGAAAACACTACTCATAATCCCTTGAACATGGCACAATTGATCCAACTCAAAAAAAAAAAAAAAAAAGAGAGTAAGCTTTGTGTAAAATAGATCAATGCTGCTTAACATTTCATGTTACTTTCCAAGGAGAACACCAAATGTGAAGACAATTCGAAATTGTCTTCAGTTGTCCTTGAATCAACCAATCAGAGTTGAGTATTTCCAAGTAGGTATCATGAAATATTAGGCAAGAACTATATCTATGTAATATGCTACTGAGGACAGTCTTCAGTTGTATTCAGTTTACATTATCTACACGACCTCATACGAAATGTCACGAAGCCACATACCATGTGCGATGTCATGTGTTTTTGATATTAACATTGTTGCCAGTAGCATTATGCCAGACCTAGGAAACCAATCAATGATTTAGCCTCCCATATCTAGCACAATCTTGTAATATAAAAAAAAAATAATAATAATAACGTAGGCGTTAGGAAAGCAGGATTTTGTGTCAGGAATTTTGGATATTATTTCTCATTTTTTGGGTTCTAGTTTTGTACATAGTTCCTAAACGATAGCCGATACCAATAAATTTTAACTACTTATGTATCTTGTCAACTATAGTCTTAAAAAGGACATCTCGATTGAAGTCAAATCTCGGAAATAATTATTTAATGTAGGTACCGAAATTGAGCCAAATAAGATAATCTGGTATCTAGTTGTTCCAAGAAGTTTTTAAATAGGGACAATGGTGGTCCTGTTTAAGATCCTGACTATGGAACCACTTTAAAAAAATCATGAAATTAGACGTGTTGAAATGAAATTCTCAAGAGAAAATTCTGTTCAGGCGGTGTAGTATTATTTTTTTAAATAAATAAATACGTCTTACATGATTTGAGGGATTTCTTTAAATTTAAAATATAGCTCTTGAATTTTGTAGAAATTTAGCTATGAAATTAACTTGGCAACATTGTAAGGGGAAGTGGGGGAATTGTGCGCAGCGGGTAATGGTACGCACCTATATATCTCAGATCTGGCAACACTGACAGAGAGCACGACCAAAATAACAGAGTCTCCCTAGTGAGAGAAAGTGGTACTAGCTTATCAGAAGTGAGTTTTTGTTTTGATTTGTGAGCACGCGACGATTGTTTCAAAATCAACTTTTTCTTATAATTTTCGTTGTCCAGGAAATAAGACGGTAAGTTGTGATTTCTTGGTCAATTTTTAAATTGCTTGTGTCTAAAAAAACGGTGAATTGTTGTGCATAAACTGTGATTAGTGCTGTGTTTTCAAAGCAAGTGGTTCTAATTTTTTAATTAAATTAAAAAATAAATGTGCTAGTGGGGGAATTATGCGCCTGGAAGCGCACAATTCCCCCACATATAGTTAAAGGGTAAGAAACAACATTTAATGCATGGTCTTATTTTCTTTGATTGTGGTGAAGCAGGAAAATCTAGAGAGCTATGGTATAGGTGTACAGTATGTGCATCCTGGAACCACGCAGACTGCACGGATGCCAACAGTGCCCATAACTACATATGCGATGATTGCAAAAATCCATGAAAATTTAAAAAGAAAAAAACAATTATTTCGGGTATGAAAGTAGCTAGTGATCACATGCGCATGATTCCCCAACCCGTGCGCACCATTACCCAACGGTTGGGGAATCGTGCGCATTTGACTTTTCTTAGAAAAACGATTTTCTTTTTTTTATTTGTTCATTATAATAAACTTTGGCCTTGTTCATTAGTTAGCCAACAATATTTGACTTTTATTCATATCGTATTTTACTTTCTAGGTCTAACGGTAAGGATTTTACAACGTTTCTCGCTTAGGTGCGCACAATTCCCCCACTCCCCCTTATCTCTTATCTTTAGAATGTAAACAAAACTTGTTGCGCACTTTTTAAATTTTATTAGATTATTTTCAAATCTTTTCAACGGTAATCAAGTGACTTTTAATTGGTGTAACTAGTTAATAAAGTTATTTCCCAGTATTTGATACAGGATAGAAACATTATTCCTACCTGATCTGACCTGTGCTTTTCATTATAAGTTGAATATGAAGTAGCTATGTACTTCTTTCAGTGTCAGAAATAACATTATAATTATGCAGGTTGCAGGTAGCTAAGCACACAGCTTCCAGTGAAGTACTTCAAATTATAAGGCAATATCTGTGTTTTTCATAAATAGTCATTTAAACATCAATGGTAACACAAATTTAAGCTGATTTTATATTTGTAGTAAGTATGTTTTCTTAGATTTATTTTGTAATCTGGTGGTGGATTTTCTTCCAGTTTTGGATTGTAATTTTTAGTCTTCAACTAACTTTCTTTCCTTCCCAGTTCTAACCCCTCTTTAAAATGTTGTACCTACCTACCTATCTACTGAGGTATAATCCTAATATTTTTATTTTAATTCCTTTTTACCAACTTTTAGTTAATATTTTTTATTAAGATGAATAAATATTTTTTATTAAGATGAATAAATATTTTTTATTAAGATGAATATTTCAAAGAAACAATGAGATTCCCACAAAATCATGGGGTTCAAACATTAAAAGTAACCCCATTCAGATTAAGAAGTAATGAGGATAAGAAAGATATTATGATTACTGGATGTCCAATTTCTCCAATTACTATAACCACCACTAAAAAAGTAAAGCAAATGCCTGCCCACAGCCATACAGTTCAAGCCTGAATGGCTTATGAAAAATGAATGGCTGTGTACCAGCTCAAGTGTTGACAAATTGTTCTGCTGGCCTTGTTTATTTCTTAAGTACCAAGTGTTCTCCAAAAAAGTACCTATAAAAACTTATATGATGCAAAACTGGTATGAGAGAAAATCATGCTCTGCAGGGAAACAGCCATAACTTACAATGGGCTGTGTTTATGAGACCATAAGAACTAAGATCTGATAAATTAATAATTTTATTTTTTCAATACTTCTGGGTATAATTTGTCTTCACCTAGTCTTGAAGTCAGGAGCCGCCACTGTGGTACAGATACCGTAAAGGTTAAAAGAATTAAATGTTGTGTAATTTCTTTTGTATACCTAGATATTTAATTACTTATGTAGGTACTTCGTATGATATTTGACCGTTGTGATGGCTAGAAAATATCTCTGGCTAACAGTCGATCCTGGTTTTAAGAGAAGTCAGATTTTTTCCTCTTATATCCAGTTTTCTCTGATAAAAAGGCAATTTTACCTAGAGAGGTAGGAGGTTTATTTGACCTAAAAAAATGTGCTCTTTCATCCAGGTTTAACTGTATAACTGTTTGAGCTTATATTAATAAAATTGTACTTTATTATTACCTATACTCTTAATATCTAATTCGATAATTATAGCTTTTGATTTCCAATTGGTACTTCGACTTTGTTATATGTATATTTTTTTAATAACACCTACATTAAGAAAAATAATTTTTTCATTGATTACAGATTCTCAATTGGAATATAATTAGGATTGCTTCCCAGGACACCATTTTTGGTAAGTTTACAGATATTTAAGTAAGAAAAGTAAGTAATATAAACGATTTAGGTATACCTGCATTTCACCTGACTCAGTGAAATACCTACATCCATATACGTTTAGCAAGTTTAGTTAAATAATTAGTGTATAACTAATACCCTATATAACCTACATACATAACCTAATAGTGTATAACCTACATACATTAGGTGAATAAAAGTAAATGAAAATAGTTATCATATTTTTGTTAATCATGACCGTGAGATCACAAGTATCACAACTACATAATTATACTCTAAAGTTATTAAGTCAAGCCAATATAATAATAACACTCTTTAGTTGAAGGTAACCACCAGGCGAGGTTAATTCTCAAAGCATTTTCTATTACGTAACCCTCAGAGTCTTATTAATATTATGTGGTCACAAACTCAAATTAACGAGGAAAAATTCATGCACTGAGTGGGATTCGAACCAACGGATCCCTATACTACCTAGATTACCAGACTAGCGCGTTAACCACTTGACTACCAGGGCACTTCAATAGTAAATATTTGCTTAACTTTGGACTTGAACCACCGACCTCCAGATTACAAGTCCGCCGCCTTATCGCTCAAGCTACTGAGGTCGGTCATTATGAATAGGTAGATGTAATCGTCCCTCATTTTATATAGGAAGGACCAAATCGTACATTTAGGTAAAAACCCTCTATTACCGCTTAAGCTGAGACCCTATTGAGTGCAACATTTTGTTGTTGCACAATGGTACTCAACGTTCTATCTCAAATTTTAAATGGTAAGTGTTACAAATCGTTGCGAAGTCAGTGGGTTTCGATCTCATTAATTTGAACCTAAAGAAAAAGAGGAGCATGAAAAGCTGTGCAACGTTGCGCAACGATATGTTGCACTCAGTGTAAAATTATTGCATTAGGTGATTTAAATAAATTTGATCATCAATTTTAAAATAACATACGAGTAAATTCAACAAACACCTACCTAGAAAAATCCATGCTCCTTCCATTGAAACATCAGCCGGCCTCATGGCATATGAATTTGTAAACAGTATGTTGCCATGGATACCGGATACAATTTCTTCATGGCGTCCATGATATAAAATCTTCTCGTACGCTCATCGGAATGAGAAATTTAGAACCAAGGTTTTTCTTGGTGAATTTTTTTTACTTTTGATGTTCAAAATTCCCTATCTTCAGGTAAATATTGAAATTTGTTAATATCTAAAGTAAAATCCCGGCGGGGTCCGAATTTTACTGATCTGTACTTCGGGGCCTATCCTAACCTCGTTAGGACAATTGAATGGGTGAGTAGAAGAACCAGGAATGTCAAAAATCGATTTTTTTTTTTTTTCGTAGAATAAGAAGGAATGTCCTCTTTTCTATCATCTCTGTAAATATGAAGGAGAAATACCCCTTAAAAGTATTTTTTATTTATCTTAAAGTGGGGGAAGCATACTCATTAGCATGCTAATATTTGGTCTTTTTTTTTTTTTTTTTTTTTTTCCGGTGAGGCGCTTTAACACTGCGATTGTCAGGTCGTTCGCGCCGATTCCTCTAGGTATTCATATTAGCGTGTATAACTGTATAAGTTGATTCTTTTAAGGTAACACAAGAGTGAATCGACGCTCTCAACTTTGTCAATCAGAGCAGGAGGAACCGGGAGGTATGTTCGAATATTGACATGATTAGAACATGTTAAAATGTGCTGGACCGATAGGATTTCACCGCAGCTACAATTAGGTGGTGCGATACGGTTGAATAGGAAACTGTGCGTAGCTCTAGTATGTCCAATCCTCATTCGCCATAGCACAACTTCTTCAAATCTATTTTTTCTGTCACTTGAACACCAGTAACCAATAAGTGGTTTAATGGTTTTCAATTTATTATTGTTAGGGATGGTGTCTCATGAAAGTTGCCAGAGTGATTTGATCAGTTTTGATACAAACGGTTTAAAGTCATCAGGGGAGCAAAGTTTAAGAGGGGGGACAGATGCAATTGGGTTGCGCGCTAATTTATCCACAGCCTCATTACCTTGAATTCCTGTATGGGAAGGACACCACAGGAATGCTATGCTTTTCCCACTAGTAAGTAGGTCGCGCCAGCAAGAGATAGCTTGTGCAACAATAGGATTGGTATTGCTACCATTAGATAAAGCAGCTAAAGAGCTTCTTGAGTCAGAAATTATTGCATATTTCACTCCTGGTAGGAATTTGATATGTTTGAGACATAATAGTAAGGCAACCAGCTCGGATGTAAAGACAGAATTAACGTCATTTAAATTAAAAGAAGATACAATATGGTGATCTATGATATAAGCACAGCTAGTAGAATCAGCCGATTTTGAACCATCGGTAAAGCAGAGCTTGTAATCTTGCTATTTTGAGTGTATTAATTCTTTAAATACCTGTTGAAAAACAATATCGGAGATATTTTCTTTCTTATCAAATGAGAGAGCAAGATCTATCTTAGGGTTATCTACCGACCATGGAGGCGTAACCTTAGCGTTGGGCGCCAATTCACTTTTCTCTAAGGTGTTAAGATAAGATTTATTTATTGATGTACATCAAATTTACAAATTTGTTTACACAAGTCAAATACAGATACAGAAATGGGGTAGAGGAAGAAAAAGAAGACATAATAGAATTTAAGAAGTAACAAACTAAGTAAATTGTGAGTTAGACCATATCACTTAAGCTGCAACTCAAAAATTCTTCTAAGGAATAAAAAGCCTGCTTTTTAAGAAAATTAGTGATACATGTTTTAAATAACTTTGGTGGCAAGTCCCTGATATGTGGGGGCAATTTGTTGAACAATATAATAGCATGATAATTGGGACCATTTCGAGCTGCATTAACACGATGTTCATGAAGGTGTTCAATTCTTTAACCCTTAAGTGAAGGGGTTTGGGTTTACTAGGAGGATAAATAGTGTCAGTTAAGTTTGAATTGAAAAGACAGTCATGAACGGGATTAGAGGGGCAGCTGGAAATTTTAACTACGTAATTCATCGCAAGCTGAGATCTTCTTAGATGAAGCGGGGGAACACATGATTCTACTTGAAGGCTAGGAACAGGACTAGTTCGCAATGCTCCTGTGGCAATTCTTATTCCAGAATTCTGGACAGGGTTAAGCTTGTTCAGTATGTGTTCCTTTGCAGAACCATATACAAAACAACCGTAATCAAAAATTGGAAGTATGTAGGATTTATACAACCTTAGTAGTGTAGAAAGGCGAACACCGGTCTTATTTTTGCTTTCCTGAAAAGTCGATTTTTTTTTTTAAGTGGGGTTTAACGTCGCTTTCAACTGCCATGGTCATATCACGACGGGGGTTTTACCCTCCATTCGCAGGAAACTCACAAACCTGCTACTCACATTGACCTCACCCAGCCTGAGTGGGGCCGGGAAAAGCCAGCGTCACGAGAATTAGAATTTGAATGGTCACCCATCCAAGTCTTAACCTCGCTGGTTCGGTGTTCTGAAGAGAACCGGTGTATTCATGCAACATGCCATCGACGCTGGCTTAAAGTCGATTTTTGACATTCCTGGTTCTGGTTCTTCTACTCACCCATTCAATTACTATTGGAGTAGTTGTAGAGATGTAGAGTGGCCAACGACCAGTGTCGGCATTAGAAGATTGATATTGAAATATGATGGTTGGTTCGAGATATGATGCATTAGCATTAAAAATTGTGTCATAATAAGACAAATAACTTCTTCTAATACGTAACTTATTATTATACTGATTGACCACTAACCTGCTATTTTGTATATCCATCAACGTATCCGGGTGGAATTGTTGATGGAAATTTCTGGCCCTACCCAAACTGGGTGAGGTTAATGTGGGTACATGAATTTTGTATATTAATGTCTACATTATCTGTTTGTATATGCCTATATGTCCTTATTTATAAAGTAATAATAAGTTATTATATTTGTGTTATTCACTTTCGTGTTATCAAAACTACTCAAACTAGCTTTACTAAATTTACGCTGAAACCTTGGCTTGAACCACCGACCTCCAGGTTACAAGTCCGCCGCCTTATCCATCAAGCTATACTGAGGTCGGTTACAATAATAATAAAGGTAAAGTGAAAGAAGAAGAAGAAGAATACAGATTTAAATTGATTTATATGTGATTCTTCTTATCAGATATCTCTGTATTTTCACTGATAACTTAATTAATAATCACGATAGTCCCCAGATTGAGTGGGATTCTTATCCAGACTGATTTGACAGTGGGTGCTGAGATGAATCTTAAGTCATTCCTAAGAACCGGTGGGGCGACCGATAGGTAATTTTGGTGCTATATTGTTTTGGTCGGTTGAACTTTGTCAAAGTTCAAGTTATTTTTGAGACTTGGAAGCTATCTTAAAGCAATGCTAATGGTCTGTATGTCTAAAGTTATTTTTGAAAGAAATTGAGAAATTAAAATTAACAACGCAATGAGACGACAGGAGACTCGAGAGATAAGACCAATAATAATATCGCTTTATTTATTTGTACTACCCGTTTAGGACTAATAAGTTCCATTAAGGAGTAAGACCAAGACGTATTATTTTATAGACGTATTACCAAACAGGAGAATAACTTGTCATGTGCTGGTTCTGAACTCGCGACCTCTGGATCATAAATAACTATTAATAGAAATAAAATTATTTACTATTCTTAAATTAATGTCCGAAAGGAATTAATTACTGACCATGATAACCAAAAAATAATACCTATAACAGTCCGTCAGTTACGCCCTCCTTTAACATCTGCTAGTAAGTTGTTGTTTTAAAAAATGGCGTCAGTGTACCAATATTTCGACAGCTTGCAATGTATTTCTATAGCTATGTATTTAAACGGGATGTGGCCTTTGTAGTGACGTTTATAGGTGAACCCTAATTTATGAGCAAATGATGAATTATTATTTAGTATATAGTTGGATTATATTATAGAGGAGAGTTCATAATAATAGTAGAAATAATATAATGATAACACTCTTTTGTGAAAGGTAACCAACTAATCAGCAGGTGAGGTTAGTGCTTAAAGCATTTTCTACCAATGGTGCATTGAATGCTCCGGTTCTCGTGGGATCACCGAAGTTAAACAATGTCCAGCGAGGTGAAGACTTCGTGATGCTGGCATTCCGGCTCAACCCATGCTGGGTGAGGTTAATAATGTGGGTAGCAGGTTTGTGAGTTTCCTGCGAATGGAGGGTAATACCCCCGTCCGTGGTGAGACCATGACCAATTGACCATGCAGTTGAAAGCGACGTTAAACCCAAATTAAAAAAAGGATCATGGTACATGGTATTAGAGCGCGGGGTGATGAACCATATTTCCACCCCATTCCTGAACCAATTTGACGGCTTGCCATCATGCGTATCAGGAGACGCATTCCGCCCTAATAAAATAAGACCCAATTCCATCCGTTCTTCCTTTATGAAATTTCCAAAGTAACAAAACTACCGCCTCTGTATATTTTATTAACCATAACACGTCTCCTCGATATAGAAGTCCTAATAGGTATAAGCACACCTTCAGGTTTCGTTAGCAAAGGTTACAGCACCACCGAACCACCATATTGGGAGATCAGTGGCGTATTTAGAAAAAAGTTAAAAGTTATCTTTACACATGCATCTATCTAGTCAACCTTTTACTATATTTCAATACTTACCTTCTCCTCATATTATTATTTGTTTAAATAAGTAAATAGGTATATTGTACCTATTCAAGTTAGTTTTAAGACTAGATATAAGAAAATTGTATAGACCGTAAGGTAAACCAACAATAAAAATAAAATTATTATATCATATTTGTGTTAATCACTTTCGTGATATCACGCAACTACTCAAACTAGCTTTATTAAATCCACACTGAAACCGGGACTTGAACCACCGACATTCAGGTTACAAGTCCGACACCTTATCGATCAAGCTACTGAGGTCGGTTTCCAAGGGTGTAAGTGTGGGAGCTCGAACCCAAAAAAAATCATCATTTTACTAGTGTTGCAGGGTTTTTCTATAAAAATATTTTATATGTATAAATATAAAAATTTAATCGCATGAAAATTTAAATCTGGCTGGGGGACTATAAACTGTCTGGCTACCATCGTTCACGATGACGCCACCCTATGATGACGATGAAAAATCTGAGCGCACGGCAGTGCGCCAGGCCAAGTTCCAGCAAGCACGGCAGTGTATCTTTACACGAACCGATTCACCCGGTTTTTCACACCCTCATATCTTCGGTACAATTGATCATAGAGATATGAAATTTGGAACAGAGATTGTCCTAATATCATTAAAAAGACATTGAAAATTTAAAGACTCTCTGCAAAAAACTTTCAGAGGAATGTAATTTTGAAATTTGCGATTTTGATACTGACTGACTGACTGACTGACTGACTGACTGACAGATCATCAAAATTATTAGGCACTTCCCGACTACCTAGAAAGCTGAAATTTTGCATGATTGTAGGGTTTATTGTAAAAGTACAGGGAAAAATCTGAAAACCGGAATTTTCTCACTTATCATGGTGTAAAACGGTGTCGTTTTAGGGAGAAAATATATAATCGATTATTGATCTAATTTATGAAGCACTTCCCGACTACCTAGAAAGCTGAAATTTTGCATGATTGTAGGGTTTATTGCAAAAGTACAGGGAAAAATCTGAAAAAGTTCTAAAAACTGTTAAACGGTGTCGTTTTAACGAGGAAGTATACTATATTATGTATATAAATTATGAGGCACTTCCCTACTACCTAAAAAGCTGAAATTTTGCATGATGGTAGGGTTTATTGTAAAAGCACAGGGAAAATCTGAAAACCGGAACTTTCGCACATATCATGCTGTTAAACTGTGTTATTTTAGGGAGGAAGTATACTCGATTATGCATATAAATTATGAGGCACTTCCCTACTACCTACAAAGCTGAAATGTAGTATGGTGCTAGGGTTCATTGTAAAAGTATAGGGAAAAATCTGAAAACCGGAACTTTCGCACTTCTCATGCTGTTAAACGGTATTATTTTAGGGAGGAAATATACTCGATTATGTATATAAATTATGAGGTACTTCCCTACTACCTACAAAGCTGAAATTTTGCATGGTGCTAGGGTTTACTGTAAAAATAAAGGGAAAAAATCTGAAAACCGGCACTTTCGCACTATTTCTGCTGTTAAACGGTGTCGTTTTAGGGAGCATATTAAAGTAAATAATTTTGAAATTTTTAATAAAAAAAATAATGAAACTTGCTGTAAAACAAAGCATTTACAAAAAGTAATGATATCCCACAAAAAACTACCGTTAAAAAAAGGGCCAAGTTCCAGAACTCCTATTCAAAAATGTTTCGCCAATGAATGCAGTGATATTTTGTTTGCGGCCAAGTTATCTTAATACTAAACTATTTCTTTTATTAAAACCCGTTTTCTGAGTTCCTTATTTGGTATGTTTTTAACTGCAAACTATCTTCTAACTTGGCCAGTTTTATGCCATCGGTTGTATGGAATATTACGACTATATGTATAGGTACAGAATAACAATATAACCATCACAAGGAGCGATACTGGCCAAGTTAGAGGATAGTTTGCAGTTGAAAACATACCAAATAAGGAACTCAGAAAACGGGTTTTAATAAAAGAAATAGTTTAGTATTAAGATAACTTGGCCGCAAACAAAATATCACTGCATTCATTGGCGAAACATTTTTGAATAGGAGTTCTGGAACTTGGCCCTTTTTTTAACGGTAGTTTTTTGTGGGATTTACTTTTCTTTAGAGGTTTGGACGGACTTGACTTAATACTCTGTAGCAAATAATTGAAATTTTATAAATCATGAAGGATATGTTTTGACTAATAGCTTTATTTGTGCAGCGGCCTGTGGTTTCTGTTTTTGACTTGTGCGCTATCTGATTTGTATGATTGTCCTCTGGCTGGACATACAGGTGGTACCGTAAATGTGTAACGTCCCCCTGTGAAACCTACTAACCGCCACTACATCTGATGCATTTCCGAAGATCCCCCAACTGCTGCTACTTCTGGTGTGGGAACTGTAACTCTGGTGCTAGATGTTGTGTTGGGGCGTCATGAAATATAGCCACTTGCGACACATTTTATTTAATTTATTTATTTCAGGCTCTCTCTCTCTCTCTTTCTCTCACTCTTTCTCTCTTTGTCTCTCTTTCTCTCTATCTTTTTCCCTACCCTCTCTCTTTCTCTTTAGTGTCTCTCTCTCTTCTCTCTCTCTCTCTTTTATCTCTCTTTCTCTTCCTCCCTCTCTTTCTCTCTATCTCTCTCTTTTTCTCTCTCTCTATCTCTTTCTTTCCCTCTCTCTTTCTTTCTCTCTCTTTTCTCTCACACTCTCTCTCTCTTTCTCTCTCTCTCTCACTGTGGCGTTACAAAATGCATCGAGGCCTGAAAAAGAATAAACTTCATGCACTCTGCGCTTCTTTAAAATCTCACTTCAAAAATAATTATTACATTGTATGAAATATACTTTTGTTTATTACTATACATTAGATAGCAGCACTGTGTTACAATTGTTACATGTTACATCATATACAATTGTACATAAATGAATCAGCGGTCTGTGTGAAATCATGTACGTGATAGTAACTATCTGTATAAGTATATTAGCGATTTAGAGCACGAATAGCTCAGTGCTTGCCATGTGGAAGGTCCCGGGTTCAAACCCCCGCGCTGACAAAAAAATTATATTCAAAATTTGGTTACAGTTGTTAGTAAAATATTCTTTCTGGTGCGCTCGTGTTGTCCCAGCACCTAATTGGGAAGTATTGTGTCACTTCTCGCCCATCAGAGGGGAGGCATACTATGGGTTGTCCAGGCTACAACACAGACCACAATCGTCTACAGTAGCTCCTGTTTCCTACGAAATAAAAAAGGCTGTGACACATTCATCTTTTTTTCATATATGAACCGGCTTCAGAAGATGAAGATCCTGTTTCGCAAATGACCAAGAAATCAAAGAGATATTGAGTACCAACAAAGAACCACAGTACTACATACAATTTTCCTTAATATATTTACTTATACTGCCCGATTAAGAATTATGAATCTCATTATTCCAGCAATTAAACTCAAGCCGTATTATTATGTGGTCAAAAACAAAAGCGGGAGGATAGCTTGTCATGTCCCAACTGGGTTTCGAACCCGCGATCTCTAGATCACCAGTCCGACTTCTTGACCCTTTAAGCTACAGGCACCAGTCTGATATCCTCAGCCTGACTACAGACTATGTAGTGTCCCCTGAATATAGTATTCTCTTTCCTCATCATACGCCAGCGAGGACCTGAGAAGTAGGAAAGAACCTTGTAAAAAGCTAAAAACTATCTTTTTCAACTCACTCAACAAATCTAACAACTCAACAAAAACACTTTTTTACCAAACAACCTAACAAACCATCCAAGTGTCGCTACCTAGTGTCCTCACAACAAACTTTTTGGAAACGTTTTCAGAATGAAAAAAAAAATCTTTTGTGTATTTTTTATTCCTCTCTTTCTCGATTTCTTCTCCTTTTTGTATACAATATAAAAGTATATAATATTTATTTACATAATATACGTGGCGAGTGGTTTTATCCCCCACCATTTTTCTGTCGTTTCCCCTTCTTCAAGATTCCCTCTTTGTGCATTGGTTTATTCGAGATTCTCTTTTGTTGGTTTCTTCCGCATGAAATATTACCTATCGGTCGATGGGCTTATGTTGATCCGTGGATATAAGTGTAGGTATTGGTGTAGGGTTAACTGTACCTACCCATACGTTTGTTATTAGATTAAAAGTTTTTTTTTTCAAATTTGAATACCTAGTAGGTATTAGGTATTATTTGGAGAGTCAAAATCATAATCACATAGGGTGGCGTCATCGTGAACGATGGTAGCCAGACAGTGGAGGAATGACTCAGCACTTCCAACACTGTCTCAACAAGGAGGCTAATAATTGACAAGGGCCCCCAGAACCAAGCCAATGCTGGTCTACTCCCTGTTTTTAGTCCTCCAGCCAGAGGAGAGTCAACATATTATACTTTTTCCGGCCCCACTCAGACTGGGTGAGCTTAATTTGAGTAGCTGGTTTGTGAGTATCCAGCGAAAGGAGGGTAAAAGCAACGTCGTGCCGATATGATTATGCAGTTAAAATGGACATGAAAAAATAGCAAGTTGATAACTAAAGTTAAACAAGGAGCAAGGACTCTAATTGTTAAGTGTCTCCTCTGTAAATAAACATCATTGAAAAAAAGTTAAATAAGTATAATAATAATAATAACACTCCTTAGTGGAAGTTAACCACCAGGCGAGGTATCCTCAAAGCATTTTCTACCACCAAACTCTGAGGGTCTTATTATTATGTGGTCACAAACTCAAATTAATAAGGAAAAATTCATGCACTGGGTGGGACTCGAACCAACGGATCCCTACGCTACCTGGATTACCAGACTAGCACCTTAACAACTTGACTACCAGACACAGATATGGATAGATAACTAAATCACGGTGGTGAGAGGATTATATGGACGCCCAGATCCAATGTCTAATAGGCTCCTTTCATGTCCATTGATTCTATTTGGTTTTAACGTCCTGACTTGAGATAGTCAGGTTTTACCCTCCATTCGCTGGGAATCGTACCAGCTACCCACATTAACCTCACCCAGTCTGTGTAGGGCTTTAATTGCCAGCCTCACATGAATTGATGGATTTAATTTAGTATAGCTTAGTGTTTAGTCTGGTAATCCTGCTATAGTGTGATTTTTTGAAAGTTCGTATCGCACCCATGGCATGCAAGGATTTCGTCTTATTTTTATACAGTAAAATTTTAACTTTAATAATGGCAATAAAACAATTCTCTGATTAAAGGAACTTTTCATTTTCTAATTGGGGTTCAAACTGAGATCCGAATTGAAGTCTATTTCCATGACATCAATTCTGTATGTGTATCAGTCAATTTGGTATGTGAATGAAAAATGGCATCGCCACAGAGTTTAATGCGGTGCAGAAATATACCTAATAAAATTATCACCTATGAATTAATGAGTACTTCAGTTCTCTATTAATTATTACAATTTTGCAAACGAGAATTTTTTCAATTTTATTATTTAATTTTTTCACAGGTAAGTTTCTGCCAACTTTTTATTGCTTGTAACTCCCGTATAAATACCGGTTAATAGCAATGCAACACTTGTAAACATCACACTTTACATACTTGTAAATAGTGATAACAAGCGAGGCACCTAGAACTGTTAGTGGCCAACTAATGGGGGTCATATAATTTTAATTGCCATTAGTTTTTTATGGCATATTTATGATGTATTAAAGTTTTTCTGTAAGGTAATTTGTTTCTTATCATATTCTTTATCAGTGTTTCGATTATATTTTTTATCACAAAATGTTTTCATTGTTCATTGGAAGTTAAAATTAAAATTTTGATAACTGGAAACATACTATTTTTTTACTGTAGGTATACGCTTGTATATGTTATATCTACAAGTCTCCATAACTATATACTGGGTATAGGTAAGTCTTTATTAAAAAATTGATAACAAGTTAGTAGGTAGTGTAGTATTAGGTATACAAAATAATATTACTTTATTACAATAATAGTGTTAGGTACATTTAAATTTATTTGAGTTTGGTCTAATTATAATTATGATGTAGGTAATTATAACTAATTATAATTATGAATCTATTATAAAATAGATTCTTCATTACTTCCGAGAAATTTCTAATATTAGAAATCGGAAGTATTGTGTTCGTTTTGCGTTCCCTCTGATAGGCGAGAAGTGACACAGTACTTTCCATTTAGGTGCTTGCTGGTCAATTTTGAATACAATTTTTTCTCATCTGGGGTTTCGAGCCCGGGACCTTCCGAATGGCAAGCGAGTTCTTACCACTGACCTATTCGTGTGCTATAGATTTTATATCTCAAAAATCTCCTTCAAGTAAACCATATAATAATTATGTGTCTGACTCGTGATATAGCCCTGGCCATTTCTGGTCTATTTCTAGATTCATATGATTATCTGTCAAGACTCTGTGAATCTAGAGAATCCAGATGTCGTGGGTTCGAAACCCAGCCGGGACATGACAAGCTATTCTCCCATTTGGGATTTTTACCACACATAATAATATGTCTTGCTGGGCTTACTGCTGGAATAATGGGAAATCAATAGTCCTAATCGGGCAGTTGAAATAAGGCGATATTATTATTATTACCTTATCTTCAGCCGGAGGCTCCGGAGTTTTCACCACCTCCACAAGAGCATCAGTATTCATCAGCAAGTTCCTCCCAATATTTCAGCAGGGCAATAAAAGCTTCAGAGCATTCGATCAGGTTCCAGCACAGAACGGAAAAGCGGAAAATTCACCTCACGTATGAATAAACAAACGGAGCTCAGGAGTGTATATTATGTACTTACCTAGTGTATATGTACTTACCTATTACTGATGGGAATGGAGGCTGGCCTTTTGAGTCCTCGGGATGAATTGTCGGGTAATGGCTTTGTGATTGTAACCTTGCTATTTTTATCCATGGCAATATGTTCAAAAATGAAATTTTAGACAAAAGAACTACATCAACTTACCATTTTATATACCTAAATCACCGACCTCAGTAGCTTGATCGATAAGGCGGGGGACTTGTAACCTGGAGGTCAGTGGTTGAAGTCCCGGTTTTAGCAAAGATTTAGTAAAGCTAGTTTGAGTAGATGTGACATCTCGAAAGTGATTAACACATGTATGCATGCCCGGATATAGCCCTCTTGTACTGGGGGGGCACAATCGCACAATCTACCTAACTACCGGGTTGCACCCGCCGCTTCACAAGCCCATCACCCCCCCCCCCCCCCCCCCCCCCCCCCCCACACACACACACAAATGTCAATATTTTTTGTATCACCCATCCATTTCTTCTCCTTACTGGATCTCAAGAATGGCTCATCAGAACTTCGCCATCAATATGTCAAATGAAGACTCAAACCCTTTCAAAAACACTCTCGAAAAATGTGTTTTTTTTGTGTCACCCGTCCATTTTTTGTCCTTACACCGTGTAGCTGAACCCTAGAGATATATTCCCTGATCCAAATGGGCCTATAGGTAAAGTTTCAGGTTTCTCGGACAATCTGTGTGTATTTGACAACTTTATTATCTAGTTATTTCTTATTGGTCTTGGAATTGGGAATTATTTTGGGTCCCGTGCCCCCCTAACTTATTGAGATCTTTTTATACGGGATTAGTCTTAGAATTGGGAATTAATTTGGGTCCCGTGCCCCCTAACTTATTAAGATTATTTTTTAACGGGATTAGTCTTAGAATTGGGAATTATTTTGGGGCCCGTGCCCCCCTAACTTATTGAGATCTTTTTTTTTACGAGATTAGTCTTAGAATTGGGAATTATTTTGGGTCCCGTGCCCCCCTAACTTATTGAGATTTTTTTTTTACGGGATTAGTCTTAGAATTGGGAATTATTTTGGGTCCCGTACCCCCCTAACTTATCGAGATCTTTTTTTTTATGAGATTAGTCTTAGAATTGGGAATTATTTTGGGTCCCGTGCCCCTCTAACTTATTGAGATTTTTTTAACGGGATTAGTCTTAGAATTGGGAATTATTTTGGGTCCCGTGCCCCCCAACTTATTGAGATCTTTTTTCTACGGGATTAGTCTTAGAATTGGGAATTACTTTGGGTCCCGTGCCCCCCTAACTTATTAAGATTATTTTTTACGGGATTAGTCTTAGAATTGGGAATTATTTTGGGGCCCGTGCCCCCCTAACTCATTGAGATCTTTTTTTTTACGGGATTAGGTATAATGAAATTTGAGAAACACCGCTTGCCGAAAAAATCTGGGGGGGCACGTGCCCCCCGTGCCCCCCCCCTATATCCGCGCATGCATGTATGATAACTTTAACTTAACTAACTAAAAAAAAACCTCAGTATTATTATTATTATTTTTAATTTGGGTTTAACTTCGCTTTCAACTTTTTCTTTTATTATTTTAAAAAATGTACTAAAGTACCTAGGTACCTGATAATCACAATCGCGGAGTTAAATTTGCTGAAGTTTGCCTGACTAAAACTGTGTTCATGTGTGGGACTTGAACCACCAAACTAAATTTTAAAAGTCGACCGACTTAAACATCATGCTGTTGAGTTTAGATTCTTTGTAGCTCTTGCCATAACGTAATTATTATGCACAATCTCGAATCTTGTTTGTTTTTTATTGTAAAGCGCCAATAGTACGTTCAATTATAAAGCGCCAATAGTACGTTGAATGTCCCCCAGTTTTGTAAAACCGAAAGTTGAGCTGCGTCCACCGACCAATGTAGTTAGGACTTCGTGATGAAATCGAGGCTGGTGGTAGCTAAAAGGACCCCCATAATCTACATTTCTTCCACCACAAACACACCGGAATATTCCTGATCCTGACTTCCTGCATATCAAACATCACCCACCTGCATTAGATATTCAGAAAGGATATTCTGTATACTTACTCCTTGAACGGTTCTCTCCAATCCCTTTCTCATTTTCTCTGAGCTCTTCATGTTCTGCATGTTTGTTTCATGTAGTTTAGTTATTATTTATTCCGTTCTGGCTTTCTCATCACTGGTGTACTCATTCTTCCTCTGTATCTGTTCTCATTCCCTTTCAAGTCTTTTTTCTATCTCCCTCCCTCCATATTTGGCTATATTTCTGTTTCTTTAACTCAATATCTCTCTCTTTCTCTCCCTCCCTCCATATTTATCTATCTCTTTATTTCCCTTGATATCTCTTTCTTTCTCTCCCTCCATATTTATCTATCTCTCTGTCTTTCTCCTTCTTAAACTCGATCTCTCGCTCTCTCTCCCTCCCTCCATATTTGTCTATCTCTCTGTCTTTCTCTTTCTTAAACTCCATATCTCTCTCTTTCCGCTCCTCCCTCCATATTTGTCTATCTCTCTGTCTTTCTCTATCTTTAACTCGATCTCTCTCGCTCTCTCTCTCCTCCATTGTCACCCTCTCTTCTTTCTCTTCTTCTCATTCTCTTCTTTCCGCTCCTCCTTCCTATTGTATCTCTCTCTTTCTATCTTTACTCGTCTCTCTCTCTTCCACTCCCCTCTTGCTCTCTCTATTTCTTTCTCTTTTCTTTCGTTGCCTCTTTCACCATCTCTTTTCTCTTCTAGCTCTCTTATTATATCTCTTTTTCTCGGCCCCATCTTCTTTCCTCAATCTTTACTCTCTTATTCTTACTCTTTCTTTCTTCATTCTACCATTTTCCCTTCTACCTTTTCATCTTCTTCTTTTTCCTCTTTCTTAGTGTCTCTTTTTGTTCATTTCACTTATTTTCCCAATATTTTTCTCTCCACTTTCATCTTTTTCTTCTCTTTTCGCCTGTTTTTCTGCCATTTTTTTCCATCTTTATTTATTTTCTTCGATATGGTCTCGCTACACCTCCTCCTCCATCTTATTTTCCCTAATACATTTCCATTCTCCTCTCCTCCCTATGAGGAGGAGATGGGTGGGACTCTATGTACCTGGCTCTGAGCGTGTTCTATACCTCATGGACGTGAGAAGCATGTCTGATGACTCTCATATTTAAAATGGTTTCCATTTCTCAGATCCACTTTCACCTCCTTCTCCTCCTCCTTCTCTTCCTATTTCTCCTCCTCTTTCTTCTTCTTCTCCTGTTCCTCTTTCTCCTCCTCCTCTTCCTCCTCCTCTTCCTCCTTCTAATTCTCTTTCTTGACCTTCTCCTCATTTTCCTCCTTATTCTTCTCCTCTTTCTCTTTCTTCTCCTCCTCCTTATTCTTCTCCTCTGTCTTGTCCTCTTCCTCCACCTTTTCCTCCTCCTACAAATACTCATTTTCCAAAAACTCATTTTCACTATCCTCCTTCTCACTTCAAACTCTATTCCTCTCCTTTTTCTCAGCCCATATTTTTCTCATTTGCTGATTTGATGGAAAACCTTGACTAGTTGTGCCTTTGCTTTGTCTGGTGAGCATGACAATGTATTACGTTTATGGTTACAAAATTTTAAGTTGTAACTGATGATTGGGGAAGAGAGACACAGGATTTACTTTCCATTTACCAAAAAAAAAAATTATGAACTAATGTGGAGAATATTTATCAATTATCATGTCGTTTTTAAAATATCCTTTAAATAATTTAAAGGCTGAAAAATACGAGAAAAAAATTATGTATTGTGAAAAAAAAACTATTTAGAATTATGAAGAAAAAAGAAGAAAATATCTTATCAAATAAGGATATAATGAGAAAAATAAAAGCGGAGCACAAGAAAATGATGAAAATTAGAAGAGAAAATAAAAGGAGAGGAAATTCTAAAAGAAAAGAAATTGATGTGGAAAGTTTTAATAGAAAAGAAAAATTACTTGTCTTCAAAATTGTTCTTTGAGATTGGTGTTAGCTTTTCTTGCTATATTATCATAGCCTTTTCTTTATTTTTTTTTCTAATCTTCGTATATTTCCTTTTGCTTTTATACAGGGTGGGGCAAAAGTCTGGAAACCCCTGAATAACTTTCGAATGGCTTCTTCGGTAATATTAAAATTTTGTAAGGTAAACCGGGCTAATAAGACCTTCTTTTAGAGTGGGGTCGATTTTTGTTACCGGCCCCCATGTCGGGGCCAGGGGGGCCAGCTTCATTTTTTTAAATACGAAGCCCCACCTTGCGATACATTTTTGGAAAGGTCTTTAAATAAGAAATACATTGGTGCAAAATTTATTTTTTTAATATTAACATTTTGCAAATGGCGTCCAACTTTGTGTATGCAGTAAACTCTGGAAACCCCTGAATATCTTTTGAAAGGGCTTTCTCAGTAAATTTAGAACTGTGCACGGTAAGTCGGGGTAATTAGACCTTTCCAAAAATGTATCGCAAGGTGGGGTTTCGTATTAAAAAAAAAATGAAGTTGGCCTCCCTGGCCCCGACATGGGGGCCGGTAAAAAAAAAATCGGTCCCATTCTAATATAAGGTCTAATTACCAAGGATTACCGTACACAATTTTAAATTTACTGAGACAGCCCTTACGAAAGATATTCAGGGGTTTCCAGACTTTACTGCATACACAAAGTTGGACGCCATTTGCAAACAGTTAATATCAAAAAAATAAAATTTGCATCAATGTATTTCTTATTTAAAGACCTTTTCAAAAATGTATCGCAAGGTGGGGGTTCGTATTTAAAAAAATGAAGTTGGCCCCTCTGGCCCCGACATGGGGGCCGGTAACAAAAATCGGCCACACTCTAAAAGAAGGTCTTACTACCTCTGTTTACCATACTAAATTTTAATTTTACCGAAGAAGCCATTCGAAAGTTATTCAGGGGTTTCCAAACTTTTGCCCCACCCTGTATATTATCTATGTGTAATCTTCGTATATTTTCATTTGCTTTTGCTGTATGTTTTCATAATAGCAAAAGCATTTTCATCTGTATATAATCTTCATATATTTTCATTTTCTTTGCTGTATGTTTTCATATAGCAAAAGCATTTTCATCTATATGTAATTTTCGTATATTTTTCTCTGCTTCGCTATATCTATTTGTATTTGTGTTAGTGTAATCTTTGAACTTATATTTGCTTTCTCGTCTTGTTTAATAACCTCCAACTCTCGTTCCTTCATAAATTTGATGTTTCTTCCATATTGTTTTTCTTTGAACTTTTCTTTCATCAAATAGTTAGGAAAGATTGCAGACTATGCAGACCAAGATGGATTTTTCTGTTGGTGTAGAGTAGGCTGAATGTTTGTTGGGTAGATAATCAGTATTTTTCATTTATTTTTCACAGGAATATCTGGAATTGTGGTACTTACCTTGTTCCTAACTGAAGCTGTTTTGTCAGCAATACAGGCTGTGAACAGTACTACCTAAATACTTTTATTTATTTCTTTTGTTTTATATTTTTTCTCACTCTTTTTACGTAACTATATGAGATTATTATATGAATTTTCAATGAACATTAATGTATTCATGATGGAAAACATAATTATGTATCTATTAAAAATGGGTGAAATCATGAAGTCTAAGTTCTATTACAGGAAAAATTGCCTATCCTACTTTAACAAAGAAAAACATTTTGTCAGCATTTGCTGAAGTTAATAAGTAGATGGTTTTTATTCAATGATAGTTGTAAATGAAAAATAAATAGTAAATATATTTTCATCCATAACAATTATAAAATAGAATAAAAGTAGGTACATATTATGTTTGTTTAGTATATCATCCAACCCTCGGACTACATGAATGCATCTAAGAATCAGCAGAACAAATAAATAAGTCACGATTCGTTACACTTCCCATATTTACTTTAAGGGCATTACCTCCATATTCAATTATATTATTTATTCTGGACGCCATCTCGCTCTATCTAGGCATAAAAGAGGAGATGTTTATCTGGCATCCCTCTTATTGAAAAGGACATGTGGAGCACTAAGACCATTATATTGGACAAGACAGTGATCCTTGAATAGCCAATTCTCTTCTGAAACTTCTGATAGTCTGAAAGAAAAAGAGGTGAAATAAGGGATTGTTTCAAAATTTAATGATCAGCTTACAAAGATATATTATACCTATCCTTGGAAGCCATTCGAAAAAGATATTCCTTTTCCGAAAAGGTAACTTAAGGGATGATTTTACAAAGATATTCTTGGAAAAACCATTCGGAAGGGCTATTCTTTTTCTGAATTGGTGAGTTTAGGGATTATTTGAAAGTTCCAGGATGAGCTTACAGATAAATATCTGGAAGGGAACGTGACCAATGGACGATTTCCGGGTTTTTGACCATCAACTCGAGACGTGCCGGCAATATTTATGTGTGAATTTTCTTTTCAATTGTCTCCTGTTTGAAATGAGAGTGTGTGTGTGAGAGAGAAAGAGAGTGTGTGTGTGTGAGAGAGAGGGATTTTGAGTGTGTGAGAGAGACAGTGAGTGTGTGTGTGATAGAGAGTGTGAGAGAAAGATTGAGTATGCATGTGTGTGATAGAGAGAGTGAGAGAGAGATTGAGTATATATGTGTGTGATAGAGAGAGAGAGATTGAGTATGTGTGTGACAGAGAGATTGAGAGAGAAAAGTGTGTGTGTTTTTCACTAATTTCTAGCGCGCGATTATGTCAGTGGTATGGTAAGGTACTCGCTTGGCATGCTAAAGGTCTCAGATTCGATACCCAATAAAGTAAGTATTGTGTCACTTCTCGCACATCAGAGGGGAGGCATACTACGGGATGGGCAGGCTACAACACAGACCACAAGCGTCCACAGTAGCTGCTGTTTAATGGCTATGGAATGAAAAAACTGGCGAACATCACCCTAAAAAAACAAATTGAATTGAAAATGTTTCATTTACCACTGTTTTTTCTTTCTTTCTTTCTTATCTGTTCAACTATCGCCGGTTGTTAGTTGTTATACACATAAAGGATGCTTTCAAGTAGTTTTCTGCTACTATTTTTTAGTATTTTAATTGGAAAAGGAAGATTGTAATTAGCATACTATATAATTTTCTTGCTAATCTACGATTTTCATAAAAAAAATATGTTCATCTAGGTGTAAGAATCTGCTAATTTTGACCAGCGGCATGCAGTCAGTATGTGTGAAGTATTATAGATATAACCTACACAGTACATAATAAAAGGAATGTAAATTTAAAATATATGAGCCTTGCAAATTTAAAACTAGAACATCAAATTGGCAGCAGAAGCTACACCTCTTAAAATTAACGGGTTTTTTATTAAATTTTTAACATACTTGTTAATACATATGTAAATTAAAACTATATTAAAAATAATGAAGTTATTATAAAAAAGTACCAGTTAAACAACGAGGCACCAAATTACTAACTGCTACTGAGTTTCTGCATAATTATCTAAATCCTTAAATTCTCCGTTCAACATTGCATGTCAGGAAATCATGAATAATCTAATCTCATGTAGATCATATAAATACATAATATATCTTAATTTTAATAAGAGTTACCTACCTAATATTTGTAAAGAAAAAATAATTATGTATATAAATTTACGAAATAAAGAATAGGTCATATTACCAAGTTCTTACATAATATGGATTAAATAACATTTCTCTAATATGTAAACAATAAATACAAATGGAATAAAATTATACATTAATTATATATAGATTAAATAATATTTCTCTATGTAAACAAATAAATGAATACAAATGGAATAAAAATAGACATAAATATTGAATACTAGTATTGCCTTGAACTGTTTCCATAATAAACCAGATATCACAACAAAAATTCAGTAGATATCATGATTTATTTTCATCCTGATAAGTACCAGGACTACCAGGTAGTTTGTGCAAATTAAATCAGATGGCAATTACAAAACTTTACATTTAGATAGCAACAGAAGTTTACATATTAATGAACTCTTTTTCTGTCTTGACAAGAGTACAAGAACAGTTTCTATCTGGATAAATTAATTTCCAAGAACTGCATGCCTGGTCACGCCCTGGGGCAAATTAAAGGAGGTGGGCACCTTTCCTAATTGAGGAATTATTTAAATTTCCAAACCGGGGCAGGACTGATTTTACGGGGCTTAAAAAGAGCTGGAGAGTTTCTTATACACCTATGTAATCTATGTATACCTGTTGATCGTCACTCTACAACGGCACGGTACAAAATTCACCTCTACTCACCATGCAGGTCTGGGATTTTTTTGTATTATAAGAGAATTTTGTCTGGCGAGGGGACTTAAAACAGGGAGTAGACCAGAATTGGCTTGGTTCTGGGGGAAGACGTGCTGAGTCATTCCTCCACTGTTGGCTACCATCGTTTACAATGACGTGACGCCACCCTATGATGATGATGAAAGGTATCAGTTATTTTTATGAAATATTAGCCCAGTTGTTTTATTAAAACAGTCCTGGTCGAAAATGTCACAACCATATACCTGATTTCCAACCCAGCGGAGTACAGTTAGAATTCTTTCTGGTTACGTGACTGAAAGGGGTTAGGACGTTTGAACAAGGAAGTGAGGTACAAAGGAAGTCAAAGGACCCAGGAGCAGGAAATCAAAAGGAGTATCCTGAAGAAAGGATCCTAAAAAACTATCTGAGGGTCAAAAGAAAAGGTCACGAGAAATTAAAAAAAGGATTTACAATTAGAATAAAAGATTTGTTTATGTTGTGTAATATTGTAATGACTTGTAAAAAATTGGTACCCTCCGGTTCATTGGAATGATTTTGAAACCATTTTTTATTGCGTACCTGGGTTTGTTCTTTCTTGTATAATTTCTTTTATTCGATGTTTCTTTTTGTGTATTTTGGAAGTGCACAACGCTTTTGCAATTCAAGTAATTTAATATGTATGTATAATTATTCAGTGTATAATTATACTTGTCCTTGTATAATACATTTACTCGTACTTGTACATGTATTATCTGTACTCTATAATTATATACGTATCCTTGTACCCTTACTCATACAAACATACTCATAAAAAGTTATCATAATTGTGTTGATAATTTTCATGGTGTTAAAACTACCCAAACTCACTCTACGAAATCTCCACTGAACTTGGAACTTGAACCACCGACTTTCAGGTTTCAAGTCCGCCACCTTATCAAATTACAGAGGTCGGCGTTTCTATTGAGAAATTTACCTTTACATTCCTGCATTGAGTCTAGTCTATAGGATGTATAAAAAACCGCTGCCTATCTATCTAGGTTTCGTGCATAGATTTTAAAAATTGAGAAAGCACAAGAAATACCAATAAAAACGAATGATAAAAAAATAAAAAATAAATGGACCTTTCATAAATCTATTTTTGTAAGGACCCCTTAGAAACAAAGCCTGTGCTGCAAAGGACCTCTCACGTATTCAAATATGGTAGAAGAAGAGTTTAACAACATGGCCGACAAAAGTCCTTGCTCTACATAAAATTACTGTTTCTATCCTTTTAATTCCAAGATGGGATTTGAATCTAAACGTCTTACAAAACATAGTTGGGTCTACTGGTAGTAATTTCATTTTTTATCAAAATAACTCCCGTTTAAATCATGATAAAAACAAATGAAAAATTTAAATATTAATAATATGAATTTTTAATAAGTAGAAGTATACGTATAAGTGGTAGGTTTGGCTGTATGGAATGACCTTGCCTACCAATGCCAAAAGAAAAGAGAAAAAAAGGTGGTATAGGTACCTAGTAAACATCATATCATCATATAGGGTGGCATGGTAGCCAGACAGTGGAGAAATGACTCAGCACTTCTACCACTGTCTTTACAAGGAGGCTAATAATTGACGCAAGCGCCCCCAGAACCAAGCCAATGGTGGTCTACTCCCTGTTTATAGTCCCCCAACCAGACTGAGTAATATGTATGAAAATTGTCAAAAAAGCGAAAAGCTTATGAAATTAAAAAAAAAAAACAAGTTTATCGATAGTCATAGACAGAGTAGGTAGATGAACTTGATTACTAGATGATACCAAAATATTGCATAAATTATTAAAAAAATATATTAGGTATATAAAATCTTGAATGTTGAGTTTATCGTAAGAAAACTAAAGCAGAAATTTTACCAAATTAAATTATAAATTCCAAAATTATGCTTTCACTCAAGCTCTCATGGAATTGAGGGGAGAAGAAGTATAAAGTTCTAACAAAGAAAATGATTGTATATGTTTCGTATATGAAGATCATAAAATACTAGACAATGTATGCAAGTTGTCTTCTATAAATACAGGGTGAAAGAATATTAAGTAATGATCAATAGATGTATGCTTTTAAGTCCCCATGCAATAATACAGGCCCTTGAACTATACATACATAGAACAAAATACCCAATGTAACGCGTCAGTTATTGCCTCACACGACACACACAGAAACCCAAGGTTTCTGTTATGTAGCTAGGTCCTGTATGGCTGGATGAGTTAGTATAACTTTATTTTATTTATCGCATGGCTTTATTACACATCTCAAAGTGAGAATAAGACATGTGTAATAAACTTGATCAAGAAATCTGATGCATGGCAGTGATTGTCTGATCGCCAAAGTTGTCAGTACTTTAGCCGCACGTCAATGCGTTGCCCAGGGTGAACCACGAGGAGGGGTACTAACATTTCACCCCAGTTAGTTAGTAATAACCTATAATGGAAAATTAGAAACTTAGACTTCACTAGAATTCTGAACAGAAGACTTTCACATATACACTGTATGAGAAGGATAGATTTAGATTAGACAAAAAATTTAGACAAAAAATTTCAATTACAGCCACAGGGCACTGGTAGTCAAGTGGCACATTGACCATCGCTGATGAACAATGTCCTCGCTGAATGTTGTGCACTGGTAGTCAAGTGGTTAACACGTTAGTCTGGTAATCCAGGCAGAGTAGGGATCCGTTGTTTCGAATCCCCACCCCGTGCATGAATTTTTCCTCATTAATTTGAGTTTTTGACCACATAATATTAATAAGACTATCAGGGTTATGTGATAGAAAATGCTTTGAGCATGAACCTCGCCTGGTGGTTATTTTCTACTAAAGAGTGTTATTATTATAATTAAAGACAGTCAGTAAACGTTAATTTTATTTATTCTTATGAATTAGATTAGACCCCTGCTATAAGTTTTGAGGTGTCATATTTATCTAATCACATATCTACCTAAACACAAACCTGATATGTTATAATGTTATATAATATCAGACGAAAAATTCATATATTCACAAAAATTTCCTCAAACTTAAAGAGAGAAAATCAAATGATTTAAGACAAGAAAGTTAACTTTTCGAGTTTTTCGACAAAAACAGAACCATAAAATATAAGTTGAAGCTTATTTGCAAGAAAAAAACATTTTTGTTTTTCTGCCAAAAGCATACAAAATGTTAAAATTTACCATAACTTACATATTACATTAGAATATATTACATGAGAAATATATAAATACGTTATAACACAAATTATTGAAATGGAAAAAAGAGATTTTAGGATTCTCGGTCGTCAACCGAAAGCTCTGAAATTTTCAAACTTTCTAGAATGTTTCAATAACACCATTTTGTTTTCATTAGATAAAAAATAAAATGTAATCCAACCGCCAGACCGACTGAGTCACAGAAGTTTCGAAACTTAATCCGGGTTAGTCATTTCAGTGCCGTAGCGCCAGGTTGTTCAATGGGGGTTCGATTCCACCGATTCCTTATGAAAATGTACCTATCGATCTGAGCGCACGGCAGTGCGCCAGGCCAAGTTCCAGCAAGCACGGTATTAATTCACAATATTCGGTTTAATGCTCTATCTCTAGTTAATCGTATCTTTAACTCTAGATTATGTCAAACCTTCATAATGTATTATTAAATACATACTTTGTTAGATATAAAAAGACATACCTACATATGTACCTATACAGTACAAATAATTATTATGAAAATTAAAAAATGAAAACAATATAAACAATAAAAAGGAAAAAATAGATAAATATATATACACATATTTATGTCCTAGCTAAAAGGCGGGGTAATTGCTTATGGCAATCTCTTCCACCCACCCAAGATATGGTTTATGAAAACCTTTAGTAGGTATAAAAAAATCTCTTTCCAGTTAAACCTTACTTGGTAATATGTTGTATAATACCTAGAGTTCTGCACAAAACACAAGTCACTAAAAAACATAATATTAATCAAATTAATCCTTTTGGAATCATTATTATATTAGATTGAGGGTTTCGAATCCTCATATTGGGCTCCAGAAAAACTAATGAATAAAATTACCACAAAAATACATTACCAACTAAACAAAATCCCGGAATGAATGTTTTTTATGAAGTGGAATACGTTATCAAGTGGAGTGTATTGCTAAAAAAAAAGGAAAAAAAAAATTAATATTTCGATAAGAAATATTTAATGTTATTTACTATTTATGATTTTTATTCCTTCTTTCAAAAGAGATATTTACCTTAAGTTTCAAGCAGCTGGTTAGGGTAGATGGATTTGAATGCCCAAAAACATTTTTAATTTGACTTTTCTGAATGTCCTGTGTCCATTTTTACCTTTTGACTTATGGAAGACAGTGCTGGCCCAATAGGGGTACTGATGACGTTTTGCCCAAGGCCACTTTTCCACCAAGATCCGATACTGATGAGAGATCTCTTGATCTATTGTAGAAGAGTAGTGAACGAGAAGTAACTATGTATTATATATAGTCAATGGAGCCTTTTTTACCTGCAGAGGAGCAGCAAGAAGAAAATGTTTAATCCAACTATGGTACTCAATTATAATAATAATAATAACACTCTTTAATAGTAGAAGGTATAAGTGTGTAACCACCAGGCGAGGTTAATGCTCACAGCATTTTCTATCACCTAACCCTCAGAGTCTTATTATTATGTGGTCACAAACTCAAATTAATGAGGAAAAATTTATGCACTGAGTGGGATTCGAATCAATCGATCCCTGCGTACCTGGATCACCAGACTAGTGTGTTAACCATTTGACTACCAGTGCACAAAGACTAGGATCGGAACCAAGTCCTGCGGATTAAAATAGCGTCGAGGTAGAAAGATACCATCCAAAATTTCTAAAGTCTCTGAATATATTTCACAATTCTAAACCAAATAATCTGATTCATCTCATATATCAGATTAATAAGAGACAATACGAGGTTTGGCTATTAAGTTCGTAGATTCTTCCCATAAAACGATGTGTGTTTAACTTACCCAACTTTAGTAGTTATCCCCTTCAATGTACTCCCCTCCTCTATCCCTACAACGTTCTAAGCAAATTTTCCATTGATCGATACAGTGGTGGAGGTCGTTTTGTGTGAGGCCTTTCAAGACTTTTGCCGGATTTTTCTTAACGGCATCTACGCTGTCAAATCTGGTACTTTTCAGGGCAGATTTGATTTTTGGGGATAAGTAAAAGTCGCACGAGGCCAGGTCGGGTAAGTAAGGAGGGTGTTCCAACACTGGGATGTTGTACTTGGCCAGGAACGTCTTCACGGAGAAGGCACTATGGGCTGGCGCATGGCACCATTTTTGCGCAAACTTTTGTCATGTTGAAATTTTTGTGCAAAATTTGTCTCACACATTATCTATTAATTTTAAGTGTATCAGCCATTAGTCCTAGAGTTAATTTACGGTCAGAACGAATCATAACACCAATTTTTTCAATGTTTTCGTCAGTTTTTTGAGGTTTGGGGGCGACCAGGACGTGGATCGTCCTCAACATCTTCCTGACCATCTTGAAACCGTTTAAACCACTTATAAAGCGTTGATCTTTTCAAACATGACTCCTGGTACACTGTCTTTAACAAAGAAAATGTTTCACCAGCATGTTTTACGTAAAATTCAAAAATCACTCGTTGCTCAACGTTTGTATCCATCATAATTCCGGCAAAATTAAAAAAGGTGTCTTGCGCGTCGGGCTGTCACAACAGAACTAATTACAGTACAGACATGTCACAGCTATCAATGAAAACACAAGACTTGAAGCTGTCTAAATATGTTTATCATATCTTCCTACCATGGACAGCTTTTGCGTGGCGGCTCGCGTCTACGAACTTAATAGCCAAACCTCGTACATTACAAACAAAATGGCTAAAACGAAACAAATTTTGGGTTCAGAAAAGACTGTTCGTTGATAGATTCCATCAAGATCGATTTGTCGTTTTCTCATTTTAAAATAAATATTGAATCTTCCTGCGTCTAATTTATTTAGCATCAGAATTAAAGTAAAGATCGTTACCGATTGTGGCTTTTTAAATGGAATTCAATATGGTTAAGATGAGATTGATGAATATGATCTCTGTCTTTGACAGGTCAGAGGAGATGGTCATTTTATTTTTGTTATTTTGGTTATGTTGAATAAATTCAATAAATTAATATAATGCAGAATATTTTCGGATTGTTTTTAAATATAAGGGTTTTGTTGTTGATGGGTGTTCCTTTCAACTGAAAATAGTATGGAATATGGATTGTCAATCTTTATGTTTAGGTATTTGCTTACAACATAAAAAAATTACATTACTTTCCTTTCTATAGGATAAGGAAAGTAAAAATATAACGTATTACATTCCAACAAAGCATTTATCACACTATAAATTTCATGTGCAAGCATTGTGCGATATTCAAGTTGATATCTTTTTTGTTTTTCTTGATTATATTTGCTTTGAAAGCAAAATGAAAGTAAGGAGGAAAATTTTTCGTGTCGAATATTTTCTCAAGGATTCGCCTTTCGCAAGGGACGAGATGGATTCGGTCCCTTGGGGCCTCCTCTTGTATTTTATCCATTTTGTCTTCTAAGTCTTGCATGAACTTCTTTTTCATTTTCAATTTCTTTCTGTACATGTATATTTATCGGAAAATTTTGGACTTTTTCTTTTTTCCTCACTGAAATACTCTTTTTCAATCCTTTACTTATGGGTTTGATGGCAGAAATTGCCTCAGGCAATAATCACGCCCTTTGTCAATATTATTCTTGTCAATAAAGAGTTATTATTATTATATTATTATTACTTCTTCTGATTATTTCTCTTTCTTCATCATAATTTATTTCTCTCTCTCCTTCACTATCTCTTGTTTTTTTTTTTTGTCTTTTTCTTCATAATACTCTTCTTCAACTCTTTTCTCATTTCTCTTTGGATTCGTTTTCTTCACTCCATTTCTTACTTTTTCTCCTCGTATAAATCTTTCCCTACTTATTATAATCTCATTCCTCTTTGCATTACTTTTCTTCACTCCATGTTCTTTAATTTCTTCCTCTTATACATTTTTTGCTTTATATTAATCTCTATCTTATACTTATTTCTTATTCCTCTTCTTACTTTTTTCTTTGGTCCATTTTCTTTCCTTTTCTCCAGCTACATATACATTTTTCTCTTAATATTACTCTCCGATTTCTACTTTTTTCTCATTTCTCTTTGGATTTTTTTTCTTCGCTCAGTTAATTCCTCTTCCTCCTATATCTTTTCTTTTGTATTCTACACTTCCTCTCATTCTACTTTATTTTCCTTTTATTCCTCTTCGTATTTCTTCCTTCTGCTTTCTTTCACATCATTTATTTATATTCACTTCTTTCTCTTTGGACGTCAGCAGCTTTGGGACCTCCTTAATATTTTGTTATGGATATATTTTTCATCAATTTCGTCCAATTTTCTCTCAAGGTGTTAGCATACAATATATTATGTATAGCATCAAAATATTATTTAGGGTGCCCCTTTCTTCAGTTTAAGGATGAATATTATTATGTTCTTTATCTGTAAAAACAAAAAGAATTATCATGTATTTTTTGTATATTTTTTTCTTACACCGAACTCCGTGCAGTGTAGTGAATATGCCCGTGGTGCAGAAATCTCGAGTTTGGTCCTCAGTTTGGACAGAATTTTGTGACCAAAAATTCTGATAAGCATGAAAGTACAAGAACATCAGAGGCTGGTTTTCCGGCTCAACCCAGTGTGGGTAGCTGGAGGGAGGCTGGCATTAAATCCTGATGATTAGAGCATTGAGAGCCCAATAGCTGGAAACAGCCATCCAGGTATATTTCTTACTATTATTATTAATTATACGCTTTATCAAGCATAGACAAAGTACAATATTTACAGTACAATACAATGAAATTATAAAGAAAAAAATATAAAGATTGAACAAAGAAACAAGAACAAAAAAGAAAAAAAAGCTAATGTCCGGGTTAAGTGGCAGAGAATGTCTAAGGCATCGCCTCGAATTACAAAACAATTATAATTGAAAATTAATAATATTCTTTTTTTTGTACATATTTCTAAGTTTTTTTTAATTTTATTGTTATTCATTTGTTGTTGTTGATTGTTATGAAAAAAAAAAAAAAAATAGAGTGTAAAAAAAATGTCCTACCCAAAGGCGGGGTTATTGCCTGTGTCAATATCTTCCACAAACCCTTATTTCTTCTCTTCCATCATCTTTCACCCTGTATAATAATTTTCTTTCCCTGCTACACTTTCCTCGCAATATTACCTCCGAGAGACCGGGTCGACGCAAATTGGAAACTTTATTGAAAAGTAATAAATAATATTTTCTGCTCCGTCCCAGCTTTTTTATGAATATTTCGTGCTCCTACAAATTGAACAACTCGGGGTGAGTGGGCGAGGTAGGGGGATATTCGGCGAGTTCAAATGGGAATTTATGGGAGCTAGGGGTGCCTTGGGGACAGGTGGGAAAAGCGGGAGGTTTATGGAAACTTTTTCTTGTCGAAGTTTTCTTGAAAGTTCTGTGTGTTAATTTGGAATTTAAGAGCTACTTGGTTTATGGAAATTCAGAGTGCGCCGTTTCTTAAGTTATAACACAAAAAAAGAAAATTTTAAGGGATAATTATAAATCTAAGAAAATGATCAAAATTAGACATTTCTCATGGGTATATATTATGTTTTACACCTGAAACCCATCATAACAACCCTCAGTCAATCATCAGCTACTCACTATAATCTATATGCGGTACCAAAACCAGAGCAAATATTTCAATATTTCCCGCGCGGATGGATTCTAAATTAGGACATCTTCTGACAAAGTTACAGCGCCTATTTCATATCATAGGGTGGCGCCATCGTAAACTATGGTAGCCAGACAGTGGAGGAATGACTCAGCACTTCTACCACTGTCTTTAGAAGGAGGCTAATAATTGACAAGGGCCCCCAGAACCAAGCCAATGCTGGTCTCCTCCCTGTTTATAATCCCCCAGGCAGACTGCTGGTTTACTCCCTGTTTATAAAGTCCCCCAGCCAGACAAGAAAAATAATAATAATACAACAGTCACCCTTCCATATCCTCTCCATGTTCGACCGTGCTTAACTCATGACTCCCATAGCATGTTCAGTAGGACAAAGTCAGCCTAGACCACTCTACTAACAATGCCATGTTTCACTCAAATCAGAAATAATGAGTTTGTATTTTCTATTAGGTTTCATGTCTAAAGAACATAAAGTTGTACCTATAATAGTATCATGTTACTGCAATAGTATATGTATAATTGTAAATATACTACATAGTTATACAATAGTATATGTATACAAAGTATACATACTATATATACATAAGTGTACAATAGTATATAATGTTAGCATATACTGGCACACGATTTACTAAATGCTTTTTCAATGTCAGGAAAAGTTACCACTGCTAAATATCTATGATTGTGTTCAGTCCAAGACCTCTTTATATTTATTTTTTTACCTTGTATTTTTATTAGCTGCATAGTAATGATTATTTTTTCGTTAACTTATAGGTAGGTACTTTAATGCAAGGTGTCATATCTTTCAGTATATTATACTATATTAAATAATTATAATTCAAGATTTTTATTAGAGTAGGTAGCAGTGGCGGCTCGTCGGGTGAAGACACTGAAGACATTTTCACCTAATTTTGAACAGTGAAAACACTACTCATAATCCCTTGAACATGGCACAATTGATCCAACTCAAGAAAAAAAAAAAAAAAAAAAAAAAAAAAAAAGAGTAAGCTTTGTGTAAAATAGATCAATGCTGCTTAACATTTCATGTTACTTTCCAAGGAGAACACCAAATGTGAAGACAATTCGAAATTGTCTTCAGTTGTCCTTGAATCAACCAATCAGAGTTGAGTATTTCCAAGTAGGTATCATGAAATATTAGGCAAGAACTATATCTATGTAATATGCTACTGAGGACAGTCTTCAGTTGTATTCAGTTTACATTATCTACACGACCTCATACGAAATGTCACGAAGCCACATACCATGCGCGATGTCACGTGTTTTTGATATTAACATTGTTGCCAGTAGCATTATTCCAGACCTAGGAAACCAGTCAATGATTTAGCCTCCCATATCTAGCACAATCTTGTAATATTAAAAAAAAAAATAATAAATAATAGTAATAACGTAGGCGTTAGGAAAGCAGGATTTTGTGTCAGGAATTTTGGATATTATTTCTCATTTTTTGGGTTCTAGTTTTATACATAGTTCCTAAACGATAGCTGATACCAATAAATTTTAACTACTTAATATGTATCTTGTCAACTATAGTGTTAAAAAGGACATCTCGATTGAAGTCAAATCTCGGAAATAATTATTTAATGTAGGTACCGAAATTGAGCCAAATAAGATAATCTTTTATCTAGTTGTTCCAAGAAGTTTTTAAATAGGGACAATTTTGGTCCTGTTTAAGATCCTGACTATGAAACCACTTTAAAAAAAAAAAATCATGAAATTAGACGTTTTGAAATGAAATTCTCAAAAGAAAATTCTGTTCAGGCGGTGTAGTATTATTTTTTTAAATAAATAAATACGTCTTACATGATTTGAGGGATTTCTTTAAATTTAAAATATAGCTCTTGAAGTTTGTAGAAATTTAGCTATGAAATTAACTTGGCAACATTGTATCTCTTATCTTTAGAATGTAAACAAAACTTGTAGCGCACTTTTTAAATTTTATTAGATTATTTTCAAATCTTTTCAACGGTAATCAAGTGACTTTTAATTGGTGTAACTAGTTAATAAAGTTATTTCCCAGTATTTGATACAGGATAGAAACATTATTCCTACCTGATCTGACCTGTGCTTTTCATAATAAGTTGAATATGAAGTAGCTATGTACTTCTTTCAGTGTCAGAAATAACATTATAATTATGCAGGTTGCAGGTAGCTAAGCACACAGCTTCCAGTGAAGTACTTAAAATTATAAGGCAATATCTGTGTTTTTCATAAATAGTCATTTAAACATCAATGGTAACACAAATTTAAGCTGATTTTATATTTGTAGTAAGTATGTTTTCTTAGATTTATTTTGTAATCTGGTGGTGGATTTTCTTCCAGTTTTGGATTGTAATTTTTAGTCTTCAACTAACTTTCTTTCCTTCCCAGTTCTAACCCCTCTTTAAAATGTTGTACCTACCTATCTACTGAGGTATAATCCTAATATTTTTATTTTAATTCCTTTTTACCAA